>JAMWYP010000036.1:717500-760000 GCA_025563575.1 Acacia pycnantha | reverse complement strand
GCACCTCAAAAATTATAGCTTTCCTAAAAGCAGCAAAACCCCGTTTTAGGGGGGCTGAATACCTATCCAAACATGCCATTTCCTTCTTTAAAATTGACTTTAGGGATAAATAATCTTTTCATACATTATAATCTTCACATGGTTGTAACTTAGCCCTTATGTTTTGACTCAGTACAACTTCATCATTATAGTTGGATCATTTATATTTGATTTTAATACTACTAACTGTATTTAGTGAATGTGGAGAAAAATGTCAAAAAGTTATTATAAGAAATTACATATTGTTATGAATATTGACATTGTGGATGTCCATTGACTCATGTCTCAGTCACCTTCAAATACGTGTTGAGAAACTAATTAAAAAGGCCTAATTAATGGTGACTCTTGGTTTGACCCTTAAAGGCCTATAAATAAAGACCAGTACCAAACATTGTGATGTGCTCTGAAACACAAGTGAATAAACTTGCTCCCCATTCTCTTCTCAAACTTTTCTCTTCTCTTGATTTTTTCTCTTATATAGATTTCATTTATTTTTACGATACATATAATATTAATAGTATTATTATTTATTTATTTTTGCGAATGCAAGCTTTCATAAGCGGTGTAAATACAATTCAGTAGAATAACAACTTAGATTTTAGCGTAAGCGGGAGAGCTCTTCTCTCTAAGTTTGCTCATGCGATTACTTTCACTCCCAGTCTCCCTTGTTCATGCCCCTTCACTTTTTACTTCTTGCTGTTGGTTTCATCTCGGGTTTTATCCTTCTTGTGTTGTGTTATACGCTTTCTGCTATGTCTCGCCTTCCACCATGTGGATCTTCCCGCTTGGATTTTTTCGAAGCCGTCATCTCTTCATGCGCATCATTCATAGCCGGTCTGTTCATTCGGCAAAGATTCAAGCTCTTATCTCCATTCACTGGCAGCTCCGAGGGTCAGTCTCCGTACTACCTATGTGGTGTCTGCATCTTTCGCCACGGCTTTTCTTTTCGTTCATGGATCATTCCTAGAGCCATTACCAGATAATCTCCACTTGACTTTGCTCAATTCCTATTTGATGTCAAATCTTTTCTTTTAATTCTAGATCGTTTGAGGTGTCATCGGAATCCGACTTGCCACCAGTGGCGAATCAAAAGATATTTTTAGCTCAGGCCAAAAAAATAAACATATTGAACTATTTACTAAATAGTACTCCCTCCGGTCCTAATTATAGGAACATTTCTGTAGTGTAATTTGCATTACAAAAGTGTTCTTATAATTAGGACCGAAGGTAATATCACATAATATTGAAAATACAAATAAATAATAACCGACAATTATAAATTAAAACAAGATATAAGATGATACTAATATTTTCAGTAGGTATCTCAAACAAGAATTTTATTTTCCTCTCACTGCCCAATGAGTAATGAATCAAACATTATCCTTATAGAGAATATAATAGATTAGCTAGGCTTTATTGGCTAAAATAAAATATTATATAATAAATACATATATATACTAATAAATTTTAGAGAGCCAACTGGGGCCAAGGCCCCAACCAACTGCAAGTGGTTCCGCCAGGGCTTGCCATCTTCCGTCTACACTTCTCTGGCTTTGCATGCCGAGGACACGTGGGATGTCTTGGAGGTTCTTCTGCATGCATTCGTGCATGGTCCTCAACCTCTATACATACAGTTCACTATTGCTCTGCTATTCACAAACAATCTTCAAGGTGAACCAGCCTTTCATACTTTTAACAGTACAGACGTCTCGAAGTTTCAACATCTGTTGGATCTTCATTATGGCGTGCCCCTGCAAATAATCTCTTTGGTGCTAACTGAATAGATCTTCTGCTGCTTGGTTCCTTGTCACATTATTCCATATGCAGCAAATTATCAACCCTGTAGGTTGAGCTATGTGTTCCGTCCTTCTCGATCCCCAGGCCCAAATGGTGGACTTGCTCCCTTTCGTTGGTTGTCCCTTATCAAACCTATACTCCCTCTAATTTTTATTATAAGTTACCAACTAGCAATTGTATTTGTTCTTTTCTACAAGGCACTTACTTGTTTCCAAAGCGCATTAATTATTTTTTTTCATGTATGCCCTTAATTAATAAAGGTAGTGGTGAAAGCAATAATTAGTATAATATTAGAGTTTAGTGCATTTAGTAAGGGTAATAAGGGAAGTTACTTAAATTGTAGGACAGCTTTGTTGACTTTAACTGTTTTTACTAGTTAGTGAAAATTGTTAATTGGTGTCTTATAATAAAGATCAAAGGCAGAAGTTTCTAGTTATTCCGATCCCCTAGGCACAGTTCTGGTTGTATTGCTTGATCCACTACTGTATTTCTTTTGCTCCTGGGCCCACTATATATTAATATGTGGGTATGTGTAACATCCCATTTTCAAAAGCGGAATAATTTTATTTTCATCAGAGTAGAGCATCGGAGCAAGTGAGTAACTGATACATATATTTAAAATGCCAAATGTGGTATGTCTGACTAATCGCATTAGCGGTACATTAATCCGAGTGTTATCAAAAGTAGTACATATCAAAAAGAAAATCTTCGGACGGAACGCTAAACGTGCTGCTTGCCCTTTTCCTCGGTCCTCGGTCCTCCTGACGCTGAAGCTAAGTTAAGAGCTGAGGTCCAATGCATCCGGACCTCAGGTAACGGTTAACCTCATGCTTATACAAACAATATATGTATGACAGGTATTCATGATATTTCAGCAATAATTACTACAATCAGTGTAGAAAATACATAATCAGATATGTATGGCAATAACCATACAGTCAGATGTAAAGTTAAGGCACGATGGGGAAATATACATAATCGGATATGTATGGCAACAACAATACAGTCAGATGTAAAGTTAAGGCATGATGGGGAAATATACATAATCGGATATGTATGGCAATAACAATACAGTCAGATGTAAAGTTAAGGCACGAAAGGATCAATACAGTCAGATGTATGATCTATTAATAACAATACAATCAGATGTTAAGTTATCATTTATCACATATATGCATACAATAAGCATCAGAGTTAGTGTTACAGTACGCGAACGTACCTTCGTTGACGAATACGGTACGTGCGTCGGTCGAACACAATCTCAGATATCCTATAAAGGTAATATTGTTTCTATTAATTCATAGACAATATCCTAGATATTTTAGCCATAAATGACTATTTTACCCCGACCTTAGAAAATCGCTAGCAGATAAAATTTCGCGAGCTTCGCTACTCTGACTCCCAACTTTCAAAACTCAATTCCTACTATGTTTTTACCTCGTCAGGCATTTTTCAATGCAATGAGGCTTAAAAACAAGAATAGGAATTTCATTTCCTACTTCCTAGATCTAACTAACAATTATTCTAAGAACTACTAAACAAAAGACTGGAACCTAAAAGCTAAGGACCGAAGAACTTACCCTTGAAGAACTTCCTCCTCCTTCTTGCTCCCACTTCTCTCTAACTCTTTTAGAATGATTTTTGGTTTGAGAATTCAAGTGAAAGGAGGGCCATATTTATAGAGTTTTGGTGTGGCAACATGGTAATTCTTTTGAACTTTCTCTTCTCAATTTGCAACCATTGGATCTAGGGTTTCTTTGAAGCTTCATCCCCACCATCCAATCCTCCAAAACCGTCCCTATCTCTCTCTCTCTCTCTCTCTCTCCCTTATCTCTTCCTTTTTCCATAAAATCTTATCCTTTAGAGATTTTCTCTTACCGATTAATTCCCCTACTCAGTGTTCTACTTGCATATGCTTATAAATCTCAAATACTTCTAAAGGTAAACTTTGAAGTTTATGTAACCTCTTGAGAAGTATTTGGAATAACAAGGATTATAGTTCAATTTGGGGTTTTTACTAGCCTTTTAGTCATTTTAGGATTAACTCCGAAAGTTACAGAAATGACTTCGGAGATAACCTGTTGGGATCCGTACACGCAGCGGAGTAAAAAAAATTACGGATCCCTTAGGCGGATCAGAAGCCGACTCTTTAGAATCGCCTTCCTCTACCGGTATCCACACGAACAGCCTTCAGAAACACGAACGGAGGCGTGCTAGCGACTCTGAACTGTGCGTCTCTCTATTTTCTATCTAGGGTCAACAACTTCGTGGGTCTTGTGTTACGTGAGTAGGCTCAACAACTTGTTGTGAGTCTTCTCCAGTTTCCATCTGTGGTTCTACATTGTCCTGTGACTCTCGAACTTCTTCAATGTTCACCTTACACCCACTGGTTCTTTTAAAGATAAACTCTTTTTCCAAAAAGATACCATTCCGAATAGCAAACACTTTGTGATCGGTGGGATTGTAGACATAGTATCCTTTAGTTTCCTTAGGATACCCCACAAAAAGGCATTTTGAGGATCTAAATGATAATTTATCAGAGGCTTGTTGTTTGACATAAACCTCACATCCCCAAATTTTAAGAAATGACAAACTGGGTTTCTTCCCAGTCCATATCTCATATGGTGTCTTTTCAACTGCCTTTGACGGAACACGATTTAGTGTGAACCACTACTACAAAAAGTAGCTTTTACTTCCCTAATTAACGTCCTATTTTAAAAAAAGGAAGTAGAAAAAAAGGCGGTGGCATTTTTGTAATTATATGAGAGAAAAGTTGACTTTTGGCGTCTAACTTTGGAAGTTAGACGCCAAAATTGATGTTTTTGGCGTCTAAGTTGAATATTTAGACGTCAAAAGTGGACCCTAGCGCCAAAAATTAGCGCCCAAAAATTGCCCTAGCGCCAAAAGTAACACTTTTGACGTCTAAGTTTGAAACTTAGACGTCAAAAGTGACGCTTTTGGCGTCTAAGTTTCAAACTTAGACGCCAAAATCATTTCAAATTCCTGTACTTTTTTTTTTCAGACCCTCCCCATTCCCCAAATTAAACCCGTGACCAGCTCCTTTCTTTATTGTGTACATTTCTTTCTCGGGCTTCACGCACAGACACCAGACTTCTCCTCTCTCTCTTTTTTTTTTAGACCCTCCCCATTCCCCAAATTAAACCCGTGACTCATCATCTTTTCATCCTCAAATCATACTTCTCCTCTTTTCATACTTTCCATCCTCAAATCGCAGAAGTTGAAAGGTGCATCGCGACGGTGGACGGCGGATGGTGGAGGCAACTCGAATGGCGGACGGTGGAGGCAACGCGGACGGCGGACGGAGGAGGCAACGCGGACGGCGGACGGAGGAGGCAACGCGGACGGCGAACGGAGGAGGCAACGCGGACGGCGGACGGAGGAGGCAACGCGGACGGCGGACGGAGGAGGCAACGCGAACGGTGGACAGTGAGTCGATCCAAACTTTTTCAGCCCAGGGGTAGAGACTTCGACGGAGGGACTGAACCAAAGTGAGCCTGGTCTTGTGGCGATTCTTGGGTATTTTCGATTTTTCTTGTGGCGGACGGTGGTCGGTGGAGGCAACGCGAAAGGCGACGGCGGACACGGTGAGATTTCCGATTTTTCTGCAGATATGATGATTTCCAGATCTCTGTTCTGACTTTGTAGCTTGAAGACATATTTTGTTGTAGATTTGATTTTTCCTATTCTCCGATTCCTCTGTAATTTCATTTCAATTTGTAGATCTGATTTTTGGCTCATTTGATTTTTCTGATTCTCCAACTTTTCTGGTTTTTCTGATTTTTGGATGATTCTAGTTCTTGTAATCTTCTTTCTCCATGGTTGCTTTCCAGATCTATGGTGGTTGTTGGCAATTTTTATGGCTACCGGTGTGTTTGTTCCACGGCAAGCCTCCCAACTTTGTTTGGGGGCTTTTTTTTTTTAAAAAAAACACCTATTTGACGTCCTATAAAAACTTAGAAGCCTTAACCAAGACTTTCAACGTCCTAGAAATAAATAGGACGCCTTAACCCAATATTTTCAACGCCCCCCTAATAGACGTCCCTGTAAAATTAGACGTAAAAAGGGGAAAAAATAGGACGCAAAAACGTTGTTTTGTAGTAGTGAACGTAGCTGTTTCTAGGGCATGGCCCCAAAAGGAAGGTGGAAGATCTGTTTGACCCATCATAGATCGAACCATATCTAATAGAGTTCGATTCCTCCGCTCAGAAACACCATTCCATTGAGGTGTTCCTGGAGGAGTAAGTTGCGAGACGATCCCACAACTCCTAAGATGGTCAATGAACTCTTGGCTCAAATATTCACCACCCCGATCTGATCGAAGCGTCTTAATTGTTTTGCCAAGTTGATTTTGCACTTCATTTTGGAATATTTTGAACATTTCAAAAGATTCCGACTTATGTTTCATTAAATAGATATATCTATATCTACTGAAATCGTCTATAAATGTAATGAAGTACAAATGACCTCCTTTGTCAGATGTATTCATTGGTCCACACACATCAGTATGTATGAGGTCCAATAATTGGTGGCTCTCTCACTGTGTCCAGTAAAATGTGCCTTTGTCATCTTTCCCAATAAACAAGACTCGCATGTATCAATTGATTCAAAATCAAATGAGTTAAGAAATCCATCTTTATGGAGTTTCGAAATGCGTTTCTCATTTATATGGCCTAGACGACAATGCCATAGATAGGTCGGATTCAAATCATTTGACTTGAACCTTTTAGTAGTTATGTCGTAGATTCGTCCATTCAATTTTCTACTGTCCTTGAGACCCTACATTTATTCAAATGTGAGATCCACATGTAGTATCTAATACCCATGTTGAGGAAGTGGAAAGCGAATATCTATGACATAGATACTTGAAGCGATAGCCCCGCTATCCTTCTTGTTCTTCTCCAGATCTTCGAGGTAGAGTTTGCAATTCCTTTTCAAATGACCAAGTTCATTGTAAAAGAAACAGACTCTATCCTTTGGAGGTTTTGCCTTCTTGGCTTTCCGTTTCATTCCCCTTCCTTTCTGAACGGTCAAAACAGTATTGGGCCTCTTCGTAAGGCTTAGCTCAACAGTTTTGAGCATTTCATGCAGTTCAGAAATTGATTCCTCCATGTTGTTCATGTTGTAATCCATGACAAAGTTACCATAACTTCACGGGAGTGAGTTGAAGATCACATCGTAGCTAACTCCACGGGACATGGGAATTCAAGCCTCTCAAGGTGATCAATGTAGCCCTTATCTTCAAAACATGAGGACTAAGCGATGCACCATCGGCCGACTTGTAGGAATGAAAGGCCTTTGTGGTCTCATACCTCTCTTGCCTTGCCTGTTACTGGAACATTTCCGTAGGATGAACAATCATCCCAGAGGCCTCCACATGTTCTAGATCTCTATCGAGGTCTAGAAGCATAGTAGCAAGCATCAGGCATCCTGTATCCACAGAGTCATCTTTATGCTTCGTATAAGCATTAGTCGAGCTCTTGGATCAGCAGTTTGCGAGCTCGTCAGGAATGGGTTGATTGATGAGATATTCTTTTCTTTCGTGTTTAGGATCAACGCTTAAGTTCCCAAACATGTCAAGAAAGTTTGTCTCATCGAGTTCGTCCTTCTTAAGGACTAATCACATTGATGGTGTTGAAGTATTACTAGACTACATGATTCTACAACTAAAGATATGCAAAGTTTAATTAATAATCTCCCACTGAATTAAGAACCCTCATTATAATTAGTGGGCTAAGATCCATATTTGGCTTAAATTTAAGTCCGCTTTGGCAGGACGCTTAGATTAAGTTATTTAGGTAGGCAAACCCCTTGCCAATTACATTATATGTAACTCTTAGATCTTTATGAGATTCAATCATCATATGACGTGTCATGTTTAATCCCATCTAATGCCTTGAGATCCAAAACCGTTTTTATAATCTCAATTAAGTCAGGACAATAATGAATATTGAGTATCACCATTACTCACTCTTGTCTCACCAAGATAACTCAGATGCATCCACTTTGGTGGAACATACAAATGGGCGATCTAGGTTTTGACAAGTATTCATTTATTGGTGGCATTATGACTTAAGATTTTATTTAGAGGGTATAATTAGATTAATCCTATTAATTATACTTATATGAATGCAATCACTATTGTATCTCATATAATATCTAAATTAATTATGAGTGATCTAATCAAAACATAATTAAAACTCTAAATTGATTATGAGTGATCTAATCAAATCATAATTAAAATTCTAAATTAATTATGAGTGATATAATTAAAATTTTAAATTAATTATGAGTGATCTAATCAATCCATAATTAAAAATCTAAATTAATTATGAGTGATTTAATCAAAACATAATTAAAACTCTAAATTAATTATGAGTGATCTAATCAAACCATAATTAAAATTCTAAATTAATTATGCAATGATCAAATCCAAAACATAATTAAGGACTGCGACACAACATGGCTCACCTAACCTAGAATCCTCTCAAGCCAATGAGAGGACTTCTCTAGATAAAATTAAAGAAAAATACTTCATGAGAAACATAGTTTCAACATAGCATGCCATATTTAAAAAAAATACAACACTTGTAAATTCTAGAGCCATATTGTTCACCATACCCAAACAAGTTAAATCACACCATATATTTAATTCATACAGTTATGCAATAAAATATTATGGTTAAAGTTATCATGATATAAATTCTCTAATTTATATTCATGATTTAAAATCTCGCGCTACTGACAATCAGTCGGGATCCCTACATGATCAAAATAACTTCATGTTTTCGAAAATAATTTCCCAAAAACGTGATTTTTTGAAAATAATTTCCAAAAAAACGTGATTTTTTTCCGAAAATTTCAAACCCTAACGAATCGATCGACATCGGATCTCGAACGTTTGAGATCCACGCGAATCGGCTACACAGTCCGATCTGAACAATTCAGACCGCAATATCCGACTAGCTATCCGTAGAAATCCTAACGCGAGTTTTGTAATTCAAACGCATACAAAGATCGGTTTTAGCATATATATCATATATATAAACACGCGTAAAACCTAATATAAACGCACGGTTGGGTTGGCTCTGATGCCACTGTTGGGATCCGTACACGCAGCGGAGTAAAAAAAAATTACGGATCCCTTAGGCGGATCGCTCAACGGCGTTTAAATCAAGGTTTAGGGTTTCCGAATCGTACCTTTGCGAACAATTTGAACCGGTGGGCTACCTTCTCGATCGGCGCAGGCCGACTCTTTAGAATCGCATTCCTCTACGGTATCCACACGAACGGCCTTCGAAACACGAACGGAGCGTGCTAGCGACTCGGGCGTGCGTCTCTCTATTTTCTATCTAGGGTTTCTCGCGGCTTTCTAATACGCTCGACAGAGAATGTCCCGTAGGTTTTTCTAAACCTAGCGGGCGTATTATATTCAAAACCAATTTTGAATCTGGATTAAAAATATATTAATTAAATCTATCGATAGATCTAATCAAATCTATTTATTTAATCCCTCGATTTAATTTAGAGTAAATACCCTTTGGTCCTGAAAACACATTTGACCCTTTCTCGTCGCCCTTATTTTTTTCGGGACCAAAAAGGGCATCCGTGTTTTTTTCAGGGACCAAAAAGGGTATTTACGATTTAATTTATATTTATAAATTAAATCAAGATATGATATCGTTATATTTAATTTAAAATGAGATCTGATATCTCAGTTCAAATTAAATCTGATGTGCAATATCTTTATTCGAAAAATAAATTTGAGATACAATATCTCAATTTATTATAGTTATTTAATTTATCAAATAAATTAAATACTATATATAATAATATTATTGTCAATAAATAATATCATTATTATTTTCAAATTTAATATATATTAAATCAAGATATGATATCATTATATTTAATTTAAAATGAGATCCGACATCTCGTTCAAATTAAATCGATATGCAATATCTTTATTCGAAAATTAAATCTGATATACAATATCTCAATTTATTATAGTTATTTAATTTATCAAATAAATTAAATACTATATATATAATAATATTATTGTCAATAAATAATATCATTATTATTTTCAAATTTAATATATTTATATATGCATATATATATATATATATACACACACACCCATCCTAGATTAAATAAGTATTCTTTAAATCTTAAACACATTTAAGATTCAATGAATCTGGACACTCTTGCTCGTGTTGGGCCATTCTTGTGTGCGACCCGTAGGCCCACATGAGATTGGCGACGGGCAAATCGTACCCGGCCCACAAGTCGCAAGCGGCCTCTAGCAAGACATTGCGACTACCCAATTCATATGGGGATCGTTGATAAGTACAATGACTTGCCCCTAGGGCATAATTTCCAACATAACCTACTTCGGGCTAAAAATATACTTGTTTATAATAAGTCCTTATGTTTGATCTTTAATTCACATATTTCAGTGCACCATTTATTTTCTATCGGTTCTCATTTGAATCAATCCTAATAGCTTTTCTAACAAAATATCTCCACTCTTTCCATGGCTCACCTTCACCCACATCTCACAACACACACACACACCACACAACTCACCTTTCCTCTTTCCTCCACTACACTCACAACTTGCACAACAATTACACACACACACACAATTTGCTTTATGCTTTATCTCCTCATTGGTCTATGGTTATTTACTTGAATTAAGGCTTAACTAATTAGGACCATTAGATTAACTTTATTAGATTAAATCTTAGCCCTTGCTTTTTGTTTGACTTGTCAAAGTTAATTAATAAGCTTGATTAGTGTCTTAATCCTATGCTTTAGTAATCTTTAACATATCCTCTATTGGTCAATTAGGCTTTAGGGATTTTATGTAATTAATCTTATACATTTCTTAATCATGCCTAATTAATTAGCAATTATCTTTATTCTAATCTTGACCATTGGTCTTTAGTTAGGGTCACACATCTCTATTTGTGCCTTTAAAACATGCTATTTAATCTCTAATAAATGAATATTTAATTATCTACTAATTGTTGGCAATTTTCTTAAATTGGATTAATTATTTTCTCACAACTTTTGGGTTTACTTTGGTCATTTATGCTCCATGCATTATTCTAAAAATCATAGGGCAACTCATGTTGCCCAAAATAAAATTAGGTTTTTGCCTCTTTAAATTCCAAGGAAAAGAAGCTAATAAATTCCTAAAATTAGAGACAACATGCTTTCCTATTTTAAGTAGGTATTATTTATCAAAATATAATATTTAAGATAAATAATTATTCGGGTATTACATTTCTCCCCCGTTAAATAAAATTTCGCCCTTGAAATTTGCTCTACCTTAACTAGACTTTGTACTAACTAGACTCCGGACCTTACGCTCCGGATATTTACTCTATCAGAACATTTTTATGTCTAAACCGTTTCTCTCGGTGGTCGAGGATTCGCTCCGGCTCGACTACCAAGATTTTGTCATGTCGTACTTTGATATATAGTGTTTCTGTGGCGCCCATACACTGTGGCAACACAAGATACCTCATACTCAATGATACGATCGCGGTCTGGTTGTAATAACTAAGAAACATGAAAAAATTTTAGTCAAGTTTGGCGGTAAGGCTATCTAAAATTTTGAATGGTCTCACATAATACGGACTATATGTTCGCCTTCGAAGTATTCTACTGACACCGGTTACTAGGGATATTCTTAGAAACATATGATCATCGACTTCGAACTACTGAGGTCTTCTCATTTTTGTTAGCGTAACTCTTCCGTCTGCTTTGTGCTGCTAGGAGTCGTCTCTTTCTTACAGCTATTTATTCGGAGGTCTATTTAACCAGATTCGGTTCAAGCAAATTCTACTCAGATAAGGGTGACTGTCACCCTTGCCCTCGCAATTTGATCGTATATACTTAGATACTAATCTACTAATATTCTTTCTTCCTTGAGTAGATACTCCTAAAGGTATCTTCCAACACTAGTCAATCTACTCACCACTAGACTTATTAAAATATCTCTGCTATCCAGGAAAACAAACTGGCATAGCGGAGAAAAACAAAAATGGGCCACCTACAAGGCCTTCAATGATGTCTTGATTATGATTATGCCTGGGTTCATAATGATAATCGAGACCCCAAAGAACATTGGGCCGGTAGTTATGTCCTACTATTTCATACTATGTTCAGCTATTCTAGTATAACTTCCATCACTATTCTTTTGGCTTCCTTTACTTCCGTTTCTCGACTACATGTTATCTAAATCTAGCCTTTGGAGATGATTTAGAAAGGAGTAGAAATCGGTTGTATGTTTTCCGTCTAAGAGTTTATTCGTCTGTTCCATCCAGAAGCGGTCTCGGGGAAAGAGATATAGGACATGTCGTAGGAGGTTCGGTTCGTAAAAAGAATCACTCTCGGAGTCATCGTGATAGCTTAGCAGCTGAAAATACGTACTCACGATTGTTATCATCGAATGAATGATCTGATCCTATAGGTTTCTCCGGCTCAGAAGGTATACTAGCCATCGGTTCAAAATAGTACACATAATCAAGGTTGTGTACGGGTTCAGAGGTGTATACCGACTCAGGTGGGTCTACGTTCGAAGGTTTACAGTCCAGGTCAAACTGGAGGTTATCATAATCTACATCAAAGTTGATATCAAGATCTCTGATACCCGGGTAGTCGAAGTTGTCGCCTACTGATGAGTGATGTGAATTATCAGGGTTATCAGGATTATCAGGGTTATTAGGATTATCAGGATTATCAGGGTTATAAGGGTTATCAGGATCATCAGGGTTATAAGGTTTATCAGGATTATTAGGATTATCAAGGACTGGTATCAATATAAGTACAAATGATGGATACACCGGCTCTGGGTTAGAGTGATGCACCGACAGAGGGTGGTACACCGGTTCAGGATGGTATACCGGTTCAGACTGGTATACCGAAGTAAGGTGGTACACCGACCTAGGGTGATATTAGTACTCATTTTCAAAACATACTCTTTAAAAAGGCGTAGAGCCTAACTCCGTTACTCAAACAGATTGACCAGGTAGGTGTCTATCATGGGAGTCTCACCGAGTTCACGGCGACTGATTGACTGACCCACATAGACTATCCCTACCTTCGGCACCAAAAGGTTTTGAAATAACTTAGTCAGATCTATGTCAGGACAACTGCTCTGATACCAAAATTGTAACATCCCATTTTCAAAAGCGAAATAATTTTATTTTCATCAGAGTAGAGCATCGGAGCAAGTGAGTAACTGATACATATATTTAAAATGCCAACTGTGGTATGTCTGACTAATCGCATTAGCGGTACATTAATCCGAGTGTTATCAAAAGTAGTACATATCAGAAAGAAAATCTTCGGACGGAACGCTAAACGTGCTGCTTGCCCTTTTCCTCGGTCCTCCTGACGCTGAAGCTAAGTTAAGAGCTGAGGTCCAATGCATCCGGACCTCAGGTAACGGTTAACCTCATGCTTATACAAACAATATATGTATGACAGGTATTCATGATATTTCAGCAATAATTACTACAATCAGTGTAGAAAATACATAATCAGATATGTATGGCAATAACAATACAGTCAGATGTAAAGTTAAGGCACGATGGGGAAATATACATAATCGGATATGTATGGCAACAACAATACAGTCAGATGTAAAGTTAAGGCATGATGGGGAAATATACATAATCGGATATGTATGGCAATAACAATACAGTCAGATGTAAAGTTAAGGCACGAAAGGATCAATACAGTCAGATGTATGATCTATTAATAACAATACAATCAGATGTTAAGTTATCATTTATCACATATATGCATACAATAAGCATCAGAGTTAGTGTTACAGTACGCGAACGTACCTTCGTTGACGAATACGGTACGTCTGTCGGTCGGAACACAATCTCAGATATCCTATAAAGGTAATATTGTTTCTATTAATTCATAGACAATATCCTAGATATTTTAGCCATAAATGACTATTTTACCCCTGACCTTAGAAAATCGCTAACCGATAAAATTTCGCCAGAGCTTCGCTACTCTGACTCCCAACTTTCAAAACTCAATTCCTACTATGTTTTTACCTCGTCAGGCATTTTTCAATGCAATGAGGCTTAAAAACAAGAATAGGAATTTCATTTCCTACTTCCTAGATCTAACTAACAATTATTCTAAGAACTACTAAACAAAAGACTGGAACCTAAAAGCTAAGGACCGAAGAACTTACCCTTGAAGAACTTCCTCCTCCTTCTTGCTCCCACTTCTCTCTAACTCTTTTTTATTATGATTTTTGGTTTGAGAATTCAAGTGAAAGGAGGGCCATATTTATAGAGTTTTGGTGTGGCGACATGGTAATTCTTTTGAACTTTCCCTTCTCAATTTGCAACCATTGGATCTAGGGTTTCTTTGAAGCTTCATACCCACCATCCAATCCTCCAAAACCGTCCCTATCTCTCTCTCTCTCTATTATCTCTTCCTTTTTCCATAAAATCTTATCCTTTAGAGATTTTCTCTTACCCATTAATTCCCCTACTCAGTGTTCTACTTGCATATGCTTATAAATCTCAAATACTTCTAGAGGTAAACTTTGAAGTTTATGTAACCTCTTGAGAAGTATTTGGAATAACAAGGATTATAGTTCAATTTGGGGGTTTTTACTAGCCTTTTAGTCATTTTAGGATTAACTCCGAAAGTTACGGAAATGACTTCGGAGATAACCTACTTCGGGCTAAAAATATACTTGTTTATAATAAGTCCTTATGTTTGATCTTTAGTTCACATATTTCAGTGCACCATTTATTTTCTATCGGTTCTCATTTGAATCAATCCTAATAGCTTTTCTAACAAAATATCTTCACTCTTTCCATGGCTCACCTTCACCCACATCTGACAACACACACACACCACACAACTCACCTTTCCTCTTTCCTCCACTACACTCACAACATGCACAACAATTACACACACACACACCACACATTTTTGCTTTATGCTTTATCTCCTCATTGGTCTATGGTTATTTACTTGGATTAAGGCTTAATTAATTAGGACCATTAGATTAACTTTATTAGATTAAATCTTAGCCCTTGCTTTTTGTTTGACTTGTCAAAGTTAATTAATAAGCTTGATTAGTGTCTTAATCCTATGCTTTAGTAATCTTTAACATATCCTCTATTGGTCAATTAGGCTTTAGGGATTTTATGTAATTAATCTTATACATTTCTTAATCATGCCTAATTAATTAGCAATTATCTTTATTCTAATCTTGACCATTGGTCTTTAGTTAGGGTCACACATCTCTATTTGTGCCTTTAAAACATGCTATTTAATCTCTAATAAATGAATATTTAATTATCTACTAATTGTTGGCAATTTTCTTAAATTGATTAATTATTTTCTCACAACTTTTGGGTTTACTTTGGTCATTTATGCTCCATGCATTATTCTAAAAATCATAGGGCAACTCATGTTGCCCAAAATAAAATTAGGTTTTTGCCTCTTTAAATTCCAAGGAAAAGAAGCTAATAAATTCCTAAAATTAGAGACAACATGCTTTCCTATTTTAAGTAGGTATTATTTATCAAAATATAATATTGAAGATAAATAATTATCCGGGTATTACAGTATGTACCTGTCATTTCGTCCTAATTAATTAGTGTATACACACACACTACTTTGTCTTTGCTAAAAAAAATTGTAAATACAATTCAGTTCACATAGCTCAGTTTGGCAGATTTGAACTTTGAAGACACCTTAAAAGATTTAACAAACGTTAAGTAAAGCCTAAATGTAAACATCCAGGAAAAAAATGCATGTATCTAATTACTACTATATCCAATCATTAATATAAGAGACAATTGACTAATTTGGTTATATTAAGAAAGCAAAATAAAATTTTTAATTATAGCATATCTCACATAATCTCTCTCTAAAATACTTATGTGTATAGTTAGATTATATACACATTAATAAGCTAGACAAATTAGTTTGAAGAAAAATAATAAATATAAATACTTTAAAGCAATTTATTTTGCTTCTTAATTTTTCTAAATCAACCAACTGGGTCATATATATTAAGGATTGGAGGTAATCATATTTATTCTAAACCAGAAAAAGAACTGTGCTTCTTTGAGCTTTCACTGTTCAGTTGGGCTGTGGTCTGTGATGAATAAGAGTTGTTATTATATATCCTTTTTTCCCACTTGAATTGGAATATTGTTGGCATTATATTCATTTAATTTGTATATGCATTTCCAATAATTCAATTTGTAACTCATATTGAGTTGTTCAGAGCTTGTGGCTTAAAGTACTGTATTTTAGGTGCTGGATTGGATGATGGGTAAGAGGAAGAAATAGTGTAACACCGCAAATTCCATACTACAAATTGTGTCGGATGACACTTGGTTTTTAGAAAAATTAAACAGAATTTGAGGTGCTACATCAGAGTACTGTGGAAACGGAGAGCAATGCACTAAAAATTTGACAATATATGAGTAACTGATATAAAAATACCTCGACATATGATGATGCCGAGCGTATGCTGGTATATTAAAAACTTCCCGAAGGAATAATCATGTGATACAATATACAGAGCTTTGTACAATTACATTTCACAAAAAAGTAACTATACAACCTAGACCAAGCCTTGACTAGACTTGGGGCAATGAACCTAACTTCGTTAACCGAATGAATGGTCGTGTAAGTGTCTATCATGGGGGCCTCACCGAGTTCACGGCGACTGATTGGCTGACCCACATAGACTAGCCTTGCCTTCGGCACCAAACTATTCGAAATAACTTCATTAGACCCATGCCTGACAATAGGCTCTGATGATCTTCTTCCGGCTCTTGCCTCGACCGGTGCATTACTATGACTCTTCCCCTTGGTTCATATCTATAGCTCCATCTACCAGTGCCTTCTCTGTTCTTGGTCCTTACCTGTACTATCATTCAAGACTGAGGTCCAATGCACATTGGACCTCAGGTAACGGTTAACCTCATGCTTATATTATCAACATATGCATAACAGATATTTTTAACATTACAGTGCCACGATGTACGGTCGTGTCCTCAGCGCTAGGAAAACATAACGGCATTATCATGACTATAACCCGTGTAAAGCTGTATTTAGTGATCTAGATACGGTTCCCTAGTCACAGTGCATGTCCAGGACAGAGTCGTGTTCATGGTATCCACAACATATGCATTAGAATTAGTGTTACAGTACGCGAACGTACCTTCTATCGTGTGTTTGGCCAATCGTCCGGCCTTTTGAACCCGACTCCGGACCTCCCGGATATCCTAACAGGGTAACATCGTATCCATTAACTCATGAACAATATTCTAACAGAGGTTCTAGTCATAAATTACTATTTTACCCCTGACTTCGCTAATTGGCAAAATTTCGCCAGAGCTTCGCTACTTTGACTCTAATCTTCCAAAATTTTGACATAACTCTTACTCCAACATAATTTTTGAAATATATATCATATTTAACCTTAAAACATGATATCTAAACTAACTTGGAAGATTAAAGATCAAAACAACATTTCTACTAAAACTACCGAAAGAACTACTAAAACTTAAGACTAAGTACCGAAAAACTTACCCAGGGCTTCGCTACAACTTTCTCCGGACTCCTCCTTCTCTCTAAACTCTCTCTCTATTTCGAAATTCTTGAGAGGAAATGGTGTTAGAATTGCAAAGACAAAAGAGGCCTATTTATAGGAAACCAATTTACTATTCATCACTTTATCATATTGCATTCTAGCCATTGGATTTAGCTTTTTCTTCAAGTTTTCATCTCCTCCACTCAATCCCTTGTGCTGACCTCCCCCCCCCCCCAAATGTCAAAAAATAGTGCTTTATGGATTTTACCCGATAAAATCCCCCGATTAGTATTCTAATCGCGTAATCATGGAAAATCTCAAAAATCCGACAACATAGCCATGAAGGTCTATTCTTCCTCTTTAGAAATGTCTGGGTTAACTAAATTTTTGATCCCACTCAGAACATTTCATTGCCTGCCGAACATTTTCGGATAAACGTCTTCCGGAAATCACTGTAACAACATCTTCTGGACAAAGTCTACTGATTCATAATATGCCCAGATGTTTACCACCTCATCCCTAGATTTCAAGTTATGACTTAGTTTCTATAGATTTACATTTATCTGATTTGCTTTTGAATATCGATAGCTTCTTAGCCGCCTAGTATAACCCTTTTCGCCACTTTAAATAGCTTTGGAGGTAACCTACTCCGAGCTAAAAATTCACTTGTTTATAATAAGTCCTGATGTTAGCTACCTAATTCAAGGATTTTGAGTTAGGATTTATTTTCTATCGGTTCTTATTTATCCTATATGCTTTTTCTGCTTTTTCCCAACAACTTCTTCACTAAGTTTCTATTTTAAATTTCCATTCAATTTTTCTTTATTTTTCCCTTGAAATTTCGGCTGGCCCCTTTTTGTTTGACTTTTCAAACCTTGCTTTATTTCATTAATCCATGCTTTAAGTATCTAATTAGGTAGTTATCTTATTGCTTAATCCTTTGTTGCTTAATTAAGCCTTAGGGATTAATTGTAGTTTATCATATACCCTTTTAATTATGCCAAATTACTTAGCAATATTCTTTATACCAATCTTGATCCCTTATTGGTCATTAATCCCAATTTAGGGGTTTTAAATAATTAACTTTGAATATCTCCTTTATCCATGTCTAAACAATTAGCCATTAATTATCTAATTACCCACTTACTAATTGTTGAGAATTTTCTTAATTAGAATTAATTATTAGAGTAAATACCCTTTTTGGTCCCTGGAAAAACACATTTGACCCTTTTTCGTCCCTGAGTAAAAGAAATGTCATTTTGGTCATTTTTAGGGACTAAAAAGGACCTTTTTGGGAATTTCTGAGGGATTAAAATATGCAAAAAAATGATCAAAAGGACTAAAAGGGACCTTATTTTTCCATTTTAGGGACTAAAAGTGACTTATTTTTTTTCAGGGACCAAAAAGGGCATCCGTGCTTTTTCCAGGGACCAAAAAGCTGCCTCTTGAGATTTATCATAATTTTCTCAGGGTATTTTATGACCCATAAATGCATTTTAGGGATTTTCGGCCCCTTTATGCCTTTTAATTAAAATAGAAATTTCCATCAAATAAGATAATTATATCTTAAGGGTCGAGACCACATATTCACCTATTCCCAATAGGTATTATTTACTAGTTTATGATACTTATCATAATTAGGATTTTTAGGGTATTACATTTCTCCCCCCGTTAAATTTAATTTCGTCCTCGAAATTTGTACGTATAACCTTGGGAAAATAACATAGACCTCTAGTCTAATCCTTGTCTATGCATACATACTTAGCATGCACCCTAACATCCATACATTAGTCTTATCCAACTTGTACCTAGTACCGGACTTCATCTGCCCATTCTCTCAGCGCTTGGTTACGCAGGCCTTAGTATTTGCCTCATTCAGCCCCTTGGCTTATCACATACTGGCCTTCCGGCTTAATCTATTACCACCGCACTGGAGATTCCAGCCTTACTGCCTAGGAAATCATCCTCAGGCCTTTAGGCAGTTCATCTATTACCAACACTATAGCTAACAACTATTTCTTGGCTTAACCATGTTCTAGAAAAATTTTCACACAGTGCAAATTTGTCGTGGTCTTAGTACATTTCGAAATCCTTACTTTACCAAAAAGTAATAGTGCTATTTAACTTTCAAACTTAATTGCTGCCAATACAAATTTATGAAAACATATTCACTGTCGGCTCAAAAACTTTTACTACCGGCACAAACCTTTGAGGGTATAATTTACTTTACAAATTGTTTTAACAATTGAAAGTTCACGCCACCACTTCAACCACTTGGTACAGCGAGCGTTCCATCCCAATCCCCATAGTCGGTCTCCTGCAAAAGCAGTACCGTCAAATGATGTGGGAGAATTTCCGCCCCTCCCTAGAAGGGACCCAGCGTCCACGCTGGCACATAAAATAATAACCCTATCTACCGGAACTTAGTCCAGACATAGTCAGGTTGCTTTTTAAATAAAACATACGCTCTTGGCAAAATGTTATGGATTGGGTGCGTTTCACTGCTGGTGCTGTTTTTATTTCCTCAAATCAAATCCCTCAAAACTCTTTGTTCAAAAAGAAACTTTATTAAAGGCTAGCGATTTCAAACACCTGGCAAGACCCAGCAAACCGTGTATATCTACAACAGCTTCTGTCCTTCCAGTTTTGTACTGCCTTAACATAGTTTCAAACTCAGTTTCAAACTCTGGGTTCTAACAAACCCTCTTTTTATAAGACAACATCATTTCCAAAACTAACCATCATTATGGTCTCAATTTCAGTTGAAACAGACATTTCATTTGAAAACTTTGTTTCAAAAATTCACAAGTTCGAAAATCAATTTCAAAGATTTTAAATACAGCAGATGTATTGGCAAGTTTAAAATTTCCATCTTTAAACGTTTTCAGGAATCAGACAACTAACCTTTAGAAGGTCATTTACCAACTAATTGCATTCAGACCTCTGTCCTTGGCTACTCAACATTCGGTTATTACGGATATCATCTTCTATTCTCGGGTTTCATAGTCTTTGCACTAGCTAAACTCTGGATCCTACACTTCAAATCTTTACTCTATCAGAATATTTTTAAGCCGTTAGATCGAGAATTTTCTCTGGCCCGACTACAAGGATCTTGTCATGTCGTACTTTTGATATATAATGTTTCTGTGGCGCCCATACACCGCGTCAACACCAGATATCATCAATGTCTCCATGGCGCCCATACACCATAGCAACACAAGATACCTTAAATGCTTCCATGGCGCCCATACACCATGTCAACATAAGATACCTCCTACTTCATGACACGATCGTGGTCGGTTTGTAACAAATCCTTTCTGTAGGGAACCTATTAGATACAAAATTCGTTATAATGTACTTACCTTGAGAACCGATACGCTGGTAGCTCTACTGTATGGTTCGTTGTCATGGTGGCTGCACAAACGGTTTGTTGTCATGGTGGCTCTACCCCACGGTACTTTACACGGCGCTTCACTCAATCCCTCCGACTGGTCAGCCCCTCCGGTCAAAACCCTCCGTAGGTAGACCCACCTCGATCATAACTCCCCATAGGTAGCTATCTCCGATCAAGACTTCCCATAAGTAGTACTGTCTTCAATCGATAGTCTCTGTATCATTATAACGAGAACTCGAATCTTACCAGATTCCTACCCCTTAGTGATTTCGTACTCTATTATTTCTATTTCTGTCATCTTATCTGGTACTAATACCGGTACACATACCACTGCATACCGATAACACTCATAGGTACTAGTACGACACATCTGCCATCCCAGAAATGCTGGGTACTTTCCCTTATCTATTTAACAACTACCACTGTCAAGGACTTAGTCAAAGACCTCAGTCCTCGGAGCTATGCCCCGTTTGCACGTATGATGTCTGGCCTCTACAAGGCAGGGATTATCCCCTCAGGGTAACTTAGCAAATTACTGTTCCTACATGGAACTGTTTCTATAGGGAGACCTAAACAGTAGGTTTACTCTCTACAGGAAAACCTAAGCAGTACCGACTTCCCTATACCGCTTTCCTTTGAAACACTGGGCGAGTATTTCATTCAGACTTCGATATCAGAACTCCTAGACTTTTAGCAACAGAAGCCATATTCTGTGCCATCTCTCCATTCTCTGAGTCTTTAACTTACCCGACTTAACCCTTTTCCTTCAGGGTATACGTCATTTCTGTATCACAATACCAGTATTATATGAGTACTATTAACCTAGTTGTCCATACAATGCTCCGAGACTAGCTATGAAGCTAGCTCTGATACCAAAATGTAACACCCCAAATTCCATACTACAAATTGTGTCGGATGACACTTGGTTTTTAGAAAAATTAAACAGAATTTGAGGTGCTACATCAGAGTACTGCGGAAACGGAGAGCAATGCACTAAAAATTTGACAATATATGAGTAACTGATATAAAAATACCCCGACATATGACGATGCCAAGCATATGCTGGTATATTAAAAACTTCCCGAAGGAATAATCATGTGATACAATATACAGAGCTTTGTACAATTACATTTCACAAAAAAGTAACTATACAACCTAGACAAAGCCTTGACTAGACATGGGGCAATGAACCTAACTCCGTTAACCGAACAGAATGGCAAGGTAAGTGTCTATCATGGGGGCCTCACCGAGTTCACGGCGACTGATTGGCTGACCCACATAGACTAGCCTTGCCTTCGGCACCAAACTATTCGAAATAACTTCATTAGACTCATGCCTGACAATAGGCTCTGATGATCTTCTTCTGGCTCTTGCCTCGACTGGTGCATTACTATGACTCTGCCCCTTGGTTCATATCTATGGCTACATCTACCGGTGCCTTCTATGTTCTTGGTCCTTACCTATACTATCATTCAAGACTGAGGTCCAATGCACATTTGACCTAAGGTAACGGTTAACCTCATGCTTATATTATCAACATATGCATAACAGATATTTTTAACATTACAGCAATGATCAAGCCAGTACGTCGTATGATCATTTGATAACAACTACACTATCATGCAAAGTTATCCCTGGTCTGCACATATCCATTGCCACGATGTACGGTCGTGTCCTCAGCGCTAGGAAATCATAATGGCATTATCATGACTATAACCCGTGTAAAGTTGTATTTAGTGATCTAGATACGGTTCCCTAGTCACAGTGCATGTCCAGGACAGAGTCGTGTTCATGGTATCCACAACATATACAAGCATAACATATGCATTAGAATTAGTGTTACAGTACGCGAACGTACCTTCTACCGGGTGTTTGGCCAATCATCCGGCCTTTTGAACCCGACTCCGGACCTCCCGGATATCCTAGCAGGGTAACATCGTATCCACTAACTCATGAACAATAATCTAACAGAGGTTCTAGTCATAAATTACTATTTTACCCCTGACTTCGCTAATTGGCAAAATTTCGCCAGAGCTTCGCTACTTTGACTCTAATCTTCCAAAATTTTGACATAACTCTTACTACAACATAATTTTCGAAATATAAATCATATTTAACCTTAAAACATGATATCTAAACTAACTTCGAAGATTAAAGATCAAAACAACATTTCTACTAAAACTACCGAAAGAACTACTAAAACTTAAGACTAAGTACCAAAAAACTTACCCAGGGCTTCGCTACAACTTTCTCCGGACTCCTCCTTCTCTCTAAACTCTCTCTATATTTCGAAATTCTTGAGAGGAAATGGTGTGATAATTGCAAAGACACAAGAGGCCTATTTATAGGAAACCAATTTACTATTAATCACTTTATCATATTGCATTCTAGCCATTGGATTTAGCTTTTTCTTCAAGTCTTCATCTCCTCCACTCAATCCCTTGTGCCGACCCCCCCCCCAAATGTCAAAAAAAATATGTCATCATCTAGTGCTTTATGGATTTTACCCGATAAAATCCCCCGATTGGTGTTCTAATCACGTAATCATGGAAAATCTCAAAAATCCGACAACATAGCCCTGAAGGTCTATTCTTCCTCTTTAGAAATGTCTGGGTTAACTAAATTTTTGATCCCATTCAGAACATTTCGTTGCCTGCCGAACATTTTCGGATAAACGTCTTCGGTTACGGAAATCACTTCGGGTAACAACATCTTCAGGACAAAAATCCACTGATTCATAATATGCCCAGATGTTTACCACCTCATCCCTGGATTTCAAGTTATGGCTTAGTTTCTATAGATTTACCTAATTTAAGGATTTTGAGTTAGGATTTATTTTCTATCGGTTCTCATTTATCCTATATGTTTTTTTCTCCTTTTTCCCAACAACTTCTTCACTAAGTTTCTATTTTAAATTTCCATTCAATTTTTCTTTATTTTTCCCTTGAAATTTCGGCTGGCCCCTTTTTGTTTGACTTTTCAAACCTTGCTTTATTTCATTAATCCATGCTTTAAGTATCTAATTAGGTAGTTATCTTATTGCTTAATCCTTTGTTGCTTAATTAAGCCTTAGGGATTAATTGTAGTTTATCATATACCCTTTTTAATTATGCCAAATTACTTAGCAATATTCTTTATACCAATCTTGATCCCTTATTGGTCATTAATCCCAATTTAGGGGTTTTAAATAATTAACTTTGAATATCTCCTTTATCCATGTCTAAACAATTAGCCATTAATTATCTAATTACCCACTTACTAATTGTTGAGAATTTTCTTAATTAGAATTAATTATTATCTCACAACAATTGGATTGACATTGGTAATTTATGCACCTTGCATAATATTAAAAATTCTGGGGTCATTTTGGTCCTCAAAATACTTTTTGATTTTTCCCCTTTAATTTTTCCAAGGTTATAATTTAATAAATTACCAAAATTAGAGACAATATACTCTCTAATTTTTAATAATTATTTTACTGCCTCTTGAGATTTATCATAATTTTCTCAGGGTATTTTATGACCCATAAATGTATTTTAGGGATTTTTGGCCCCTTTGTGCCTTTTAATTAAAATAGAAATTTCCATCAAATAAGATAATTATATCTTAAGGGTCGAGACCACATATTCACCTATTCCCATTAGGTATTATTTACTAGTTTATGATACTTATCATAATTAGGATTTTAGGGTATTACAAATAGAGTAGATATGTGAAAAAGCATGACAAAATTTAGACCAGATTTATAAATATCAGGTCTAAAAAGAATTAAGACAAGACTTATAAGACCGTTTATTTTACACAGCCGGTCTTAAAAGTCTATCTTATAAGACCGAATAATATAGAAAACCAGTCTAAATAACCAGACTTTTAAGATCAGGTCTTGCAACCGGTCTAAAAATTCTGAAGTTTTAGACCTAATATAAGCCATATTAGGTCTGAAAAGTTTGACGTTTTAGATATAATATTTGAATAACTGGTCTAAAAATACTTTTTTTTAAGACCAATTGATCAACCGGTTTTAAGAATAACAGACTTTTAAGATCGGATGTATTGAGATCGGATCCAAAACCGATCTTAAAAGCGATTTTGCACTAGCACTAGTGCAAAAAAGGGCTTTAAGACCGTCTCATTAAGACCGGATTATAGAGAATCAGGTCTTAAAAGTATGACCGGTGGCAGTTTCGTAAATATAAAGAACTTTTTGGACCGGATTATAAAAGATCCGGTCTTAAAAATATGACCCGTGACACTTTCGTAAATATATAGAACACTTTTAAGACCGGACTATAAAAGATCCGGTGTTAAGAGTATGACCGATGGCAATTTTGTAAATATATAGAACACTTTTAAGACCGGGCTATAAAATATCCAGGTCTTAAAAGTATGACCGATGGCAATTTCGTAAATATTGTGAGAAGACGCCGATCAAGTCCGAGAATGTGATGATTTATTCCTTCGCTTAATTGGAATTATATACAGATGCTAATAAGTAAATAAACCTAGGCAGTTCCTATAATTTAGGGATTACAATCAGGAATATAATTACGAAATTCATAAAACCATGATCTGATAACTTAATTCCTAAAATCTCTCTAACATCTTAATTAAGATTATTACAATCAAGAATTTAATTACAAAATTCTAAAAATCATGATCTGCTAACTTAATTTCTAAAATCTCTCTAACAACTTAATTAAGATGATTACAATCAGAAATTTAATTACGAAATTCAAAAAACCTTGATCTGCTAACTTAATTCCTAAAATCTCTCTAACAACTTAATTAAGATAATTGCACAATATAATCGTATACGCTAACTAATTAAATAAATAGAACACTTTTAAGACCTGCTGTTTGAAACAAACGGTCTTAAAAGTGTAAAAAAATTATATAGAACACTTTTAAGATCGTCTGTTTGAAACAGATGGTCTTAAAAGTGTAAAAAAAAAAAAATTATATAGAACACTTTTAAGACCGGCTATTTGAAACAGACGGTCTTAAAAGTGTAAAAAAAAATATATAGAACACTTTTAAGACCGGTTGTTTCAAACAGACGGTCTTAAAAGTGTTCTATATATTTACGAAATTGCCACCGGTCAAATTTTTTTTTTTTACACTTTTAAGATTGGTTGTTTAAAACAACCGGTCCTAAAAATAAACTTTTAAGACCGGTTGTTTCAAAAAACCGGTCTTAAAAGTGTTTAAAAAAAAACTAAATTCGCTAAACCTGTTAAGTTCGTGAGTTTGCTTTGTCTTCTTGGTGATATAACATTTGCTTAGTTATAGATTCAACGAGTGTCCCAAGAGCCTCACGGGCAAATCCTCAGCAAGAATGTCATCCTCTTCCTCTAACCTACTCGCAATCTTCGTAAGTCATCATAAGAGTCGCACAATCAAATCCTTGGCAACGTTGGCAGTGAGATGCTTCGAGGGTTTTGCGATGGCGTCGACTCCAATCCTCAGCAGCGAAAGCGTACTACTTTGAGGATTCTGGACGACGGCGGCTCCTTCCTCTTCGATCTATGGGTCCTTCCACGCCACCTTCGCATAGATCCGGTTTGAAATCAAACCCAGATATCTTCTTGCTTAAGTCTGTTTATTTCCTACATTGACCACTCCTGCTCGTATCCGGACTTCGATTTTGGTTGCTTGAAGCTTTGCTAGCACCGACAAGAGGATCCTACTCGATTTGGTTGCTTTAAGCTTGTGATTTTTTTTGTAGATCTGGACTTCAAATTCGATTTTCATGGTGAATGATTTCTATTTCTTGTTATTTTTATTTATTTCTGGACTTTGTAATCATCTTTTTTGTTTTCCTTGTTGTTGTTGTTGCTTCCAATCTTCTCTTGGTTCTCCGTCGTTGATGACGGAGGGACATTCAAAATGTTGCCAGATCTGGTGATTTGGGACCGATTGTTTCATTTGAGTTTTTTCTTTTTTCTTTTTATTATTTTGAAACATTTTTAAGACCGGATGTTTAAAATGTCCGGTCTTAAAGAAATTCTTTAAGACCGGTTACAAGTCCGGTCTTAATAGGGAGACTTTTAATACCGCCTGGAACAAGACCTGTCACGGGTCCGGTCCTAATATACCTGTTTTGTCCAGTCTTAAAAGCCTTTTTTCCACCCGTGTAGTGTGTTTTTATTTGAAAAATTTGTCCCCCTTGCGTTCCGTGTCAAAAAATCATGGTTTTGAAACTCGGACCGACCGGTTTGAACCGGAAACCGTCGAACCGACCGGAAAACTGGTCCAGGCTAGGGGTTAAACTGTGGTCCTAAGTTGACCCGGATTCAACTTAGTCAACTCGGCTTGAACCGGCCGAGTTGATCGAGTCTTAGATATGTTTTTTTTTTCCAAAAACAAAAAAGTCGCCTGAAACTAAGCTCGCCGTCGAATTGACGGTGAGAAAAGGAAAGGAGGAGAAAGAGAGAGAGAGAGAGATCTGAGTTAGGTGCAGTGAAAGAGGGCGGTCATTGTGTGGTTGCAGCGGCGGATAACACAAGTGTACGCTTGAGAGCGAAGTTGCCGCCAATGCTGAGAGCGACGAAACAGAGAAGTAGGAGAAAACAATCAAGAGGACAACAAAAGTTTGTAAAGTCAGAGAAAAGGAAGGAGCACCGCAAAACGAAGAAGAAGATGAAGAGGAGTTAGGAGGAGGGAGATGTGAAGAGGAAAGAGAAAAAATTGAGAAGATGAAGAAGCATGGAGGAAGGATAAGAAAAGGCTAGCTATGAAAATGTGTTGCAGACTTGCAGTGGTTGAGTTGAGTAATTGTACTGTCCTCTTGCTTTCCAAAGCTTCCCTTTTACCAAGATTTTCTCCTAAAGCTCTGCCCCCATCACATGAATTCACAACTCCATATTTTGATTATTTTCCCTTTAAAAATAATATAGGGAAATTTAAAAAAGAATATACTTTTTCAGGTTTTCCAACATTTTTTAGCAAAATAACATTTTGTATTTAAATTATTTTTAACAAATAGATAAAAAAAATCATTCATTTTTTTATTATAGGTGACATAAGTATATTATTAGTAAGATAATTAATTCACCATTAAATAAGATTATGTAATCTTTTATTTACTTTATATATTTATAATTTTATATAATACTAGCTTTGGTCTTAAATATAAAACCCATTTAATTGTTTATTCCTCACCAGTCCAGGCCCGAGTTGACTCCGGGCTGATCCACTAACCCTTAACCCAATACCCCGACCAGTTTAGTGACCAGTTCGGGTTTCAAAACCTTGCACAAAATGACTTTTTGCAGCAGCCACTAATTAAAACAATGCCAGAAGCCCACAAACATCACTGTAGTATATTTGGGAAAAGTTGTTTGTGACACCCCTCTGATATCCCGATAATTATCAGAGTAATAGCGCGCAGCTCAAATGGGTTATCAGAATACGAATAGAAATAGCGATAATATACTCATACACAAATTGATTTGGTTACATAATAGGGTGTTTACATGGTTTATACCCATTTTAGATAGTGAAATTAAGACACTAACATCCTCATGTTCTTCAGCAATTCCTCTGCTAGTTACATACTCATGGCCATAGCATAATTAGAAACAGTGTTTCAATCATACAAGTATGTTAAAAACAAGCAAGTATAGCAATCATACATTTACAAGTAAGAAATTATATCAAATAAATGCAAGTAGGGTAAGTCCACTACCTTAAAGACTAATGTCCTTCATTAGTTTCCCCTTTCACCAACGATCGAAGTTGCTTGAAACATATTTTACTCCTCCCCTATGACCCTAAATACAGAATTATATTATTAGAGCCATGAGCAATGATTTCCTATTGGAACAAATACTATTTCATCCATTTAACCTTTCAACTTATTCAAAATACTATCATTTTAAGATTAAACACAATAATCTACTTATGTGATTATTCTCAAACTACTTAGAAATTAAGCCTTTAATTTCTAAGTACGGGAACTTAGAAAAATCATATCTTGAGCTATTCAACTCCAAATAGAGTGGTTCTAGTTCCTACTTAAAACTTGATAAGTCTATTTTTATATATTAATAATCATTGAGATAATTTCTAGTAGAAACATTCCCAGATTTCCAAAAATTAGACATTGCTTGTTTCTGAAATTAGAATTTTTTAGATTTTTTATCTAACCAAACTTTGAAAAATCATAATTTGTGCTTTAGGCCTCCAATTAATGCACTTTATGACTTGTTTTAAATCTTGAGAGGTCTACTATACTTTGTCCAAATTTCACAAAAAAAGCAATGTCATTTACTCAATCATAACCTTTCTTAAAAATGACAGTTCGAGATAACTTCCAGATTTCAATGTTCAACTTCAAAAATCCATATATCGAGTTATAGGCATCCAAATTAGGTACTGATTTAAAAACCTATGAAATCCTTGTTAAGTTTAGTTTCTGGGAAGATTGGTTTCAGCATTTTATCAAACGCCAATCATTCCCAGTTTACAAAAACGTGACCACTGTCCAGAAATCACTCAAGAATTGTCACTCATTTTCAAAAATTCATAACTCCTTATACACTTATCCAAATAATGTGTTGTTTTAAATTTTAAGGAGTGCGCTACATGTTCACAAATATTTAGGGTTAGAGGAGGTCATTTACTCAAGTTTTAGCCTACTCAAAAATTATCACTCCAAAATCATAACAGAAGTTTTTCCAGATTCATGACCCAAATTATAAAAATCAAATCTCAAGTTCTAGACCTCTGTTTAAGGTGATCCAAAGCTCGTTTTAAAGTAAGGAATGAACTATCATCTACCAAAATTTCATAGCTAAAGTCAACCTTTAACTCATGAAAACGACATGCAAAACATGCTCTGTTTTCGGATTAAAATACAGAGGTGAAAAAGATGACATGCAACTTTATTTTGTGGCTCAAATCTCTCTAAAATCAAACACCATGCTCTTAGATCAGACATGCATGGTTTAAAAACTCATTTCCAATGCCAAAGAAATTCAAAAACCGACCAAAAATTGACATGCATGCCTCAAAACGTTGACATGAGCTCTTTCTCTCTCTAAACCATGAGTTTGAATCATCCAAAAACTCTCAAATCTTTAGAAAATCTTAGAAAACAGATGGGAATCGATTTAAAGGACTCTCCTATACCCAGAAGTCGATTTGCATGGGAATTTTGATGCTTCCTTCTTCTTCCTCCGGTTCTCCCTCTCTCTCTCTTGTTGTCTCTCTCTCTCTCAGCCTTTTGTGTGTGTCTAGTCGAGATGAGGAAAATGAGGGATGGAGGATGAGAGAGTATAGGTTGTTGTTGTGTGTGTGATGGATGAAGAAATGAAAGCGAGGAGGTATACGTGTGTGAGTTTGATATCGGATGGAACAAGGAGGTGGTGTGTGTTTATGAAACTGGATGAGGGAGAGGGAATGAGAGTATGTGTGTATGTTATGGTGTATTTGCGGTTGTGTGTTTATGTGTTTGTGACGTATTGTATATATGTGTGTGTGAGAGGTTGTGTTTTCTGATGAAGGGAGAGGAAGAGTGAGTGTAATAGAGAAATGGAGTGTTTGTGTGTGTGTGGCGTGTTGTATCCGTAGAAGAGTAATAGGAGAGCAGGGAGCCTGTGGCTTGCATGCAAGAGGAGAGATGAGGTGTCTCACTTTAAAGAAAATACTCCTTTTGACTCCCTACAAAACTCTTATTTTCAATCTAGTCATTTTCTTATTTAATTGCAAACATTAGCTAAGTGAGAAAAATTAATCCTTAATTTCATTTAAGGATTTTTCTTTTTCAATTAATTTATTTAGGCCATAAAATATTATCTCCAAAATATTTAGGTCAAAAATTATTCCCAACTATTTGTCCTTAATTTTACGGGAAAATATGTCTTTAATTCCAAATATTAACTGTAAAATAATTAAGGCCAAATTTTTCATAATTAATTTCATCATAATATTTCTATATCCTCAAAATATTATTTCATAATTTCCCCAAATTTTCAAGATTCAAAATAATTTTAATAATTATCTTAAACTTTTCCTTATAATAAGCTTAAGACTTTTGAACTCTATTGGCTAAAAGTCTTCTTATCTTAGTTTTATTTCCAACCTTCTGGTCCAAAATTTGGGATGTTACACTGTTTGTAACATCTAAATTGTCTATACCTATTCATCGAGGAATTATTCAATTGGAAACCTATCCAATGGAATATGCCTCTCATTCACTCTTTGTATACCCATCCAATCGAGTTCCTTAGCAGATCATAAACACTCCCATGTCTTTCTTCCACGACAAGACTTCTTAGTAAGAAAGGAAAATGCTTCTGGTTTATGTAGTGTGAAGGATGGTTCTAACTATCTTATGTTATCTCAGATCTACCGGCCAATACGGGCACCACGACAATTTCTGGAAATTTTTTGTTCAATTACACTGTCATATAGGCTTTTGCTATTCATGTGGAAGCTCATTAACAAGGCTCTTCCTACATCAGATGAGCTCATTTCTCATCATATTAATTCCTCTACCATGTGATTATTTGGTTGTGATGAAGAATCATTGGATCATTTTTCATCTCATGATCATTGAAATAAATTGATAAATTATGCAGCAACTCTATATCTTTATTCATTGATTGTGTAGAATACTTATAAGGTGATATAGAGAGGGATTTAGTCAAACTAAACCTAACAGAATATCTACTATAATTAAGGAGTGTTCAAAATTCAAATAAGTATTTGAAATTCAAATAAAAACAACATAACAAAATAATCTAATAATTCTAATAATAATAATAAATAGGATAATTAACCTAACTCTAATTAGGGTTAGGGTTTTGGCCATTATGTGCCAAATAGGGTCTACCTTCCAACACTTCCCCTCAAGCTTGCTTCATTCCAACACCTCCTATTTTATGGGGAATAGATGTTGATCATTCCTAGCTTGCTTCTAAGTCCTTATAATTTCTCTTGAATGAGTGACTTCGTGATAATATCTACAGTTTGGTTTCCTAATTGAATGTAAGATAGATCAATGATCTTAGCTTTTAATATTTCTCGAATGAAGTGCCTATGAATCGCCACATGCTTCATTTTGTTGTGTTGGATAGGATTGTTAGCAATTTTAATTGTTGACATTTATCACAACACACTTTAAGAGGTCCATCGGTCTCTGCTTTAATTTCATTTAGGATTCATAAGATCCACATCCCTTCACATACAACCAAAGACAAAGCTCTATATTTTGATTCTGCTCAACTGCATGAGACAACTGGTTGTTTCTTGCTTCTCCATGTGACAAGATTTTCCCATACATATGTGCACTAACCTGTAGTAGAACATAGGTCAACCTTGGAACCACCCCAGTTAGCATTTGCATATAACTCTACACCTCTGTTACTTCCTTGAGCAAAGAATAAACCGAGTCCTAGAGTCCTTTTGAGATGTCTAAGGATTCTATAAATTGTTGTCATATGCTCCTTTTGTGGGTTGCTTGAGAATTCACTCACAACACTAACAGGGAACCCTATATCAAGTTGTGTGTGAGAAAGATAGATTAACTTCCCCACTAACTTTTGATATCTTTCTTTGTTAATTGTTGTACCATATAGTGTAATGGTTAATTTCTAGTTTAGCTCAATTGGAGTGTAGATTGGTCTAGCCCCTAGCATGCTTGTTTGTTTTAGAAAATCCATAGTGTACTTTCTTTTTGATACACTGATTCCTGTGGAGTTCTTTCTACTTCCATTCCTAGAAAATATCTTAAGGATCCAAAATCTTTGATTTCAAATGCAATGGCTAAATTCTATTTCAATATGATAATTTCTTCTACATCATCATCAGTTACAACAATATCATCTACATAAACAATTAAGGATGTTACCTTATTACCATAGTGTTTAATAAACAATGTATCATTAGACTGACATTGGGCATAACCCCAAGACTTAATTGCTCAAGTAAATCTTTCAAACCAGGCTCTTGGTGACTGTTTTAACCCATAAAGAGATTTATATAGTCTGCAGACTTGATGTGAGTTTGTAGAAGTCCTCACCCCAGAGAAATCTCCATATATATTTCCTCTTCAAGATCTCCATTATGGAATGCATTTTTCACATCCATTTGATGAAGAGGCCATTCCAAGTTTGCAACTAACGAAAGTAACACTTTAATAGTGTTAAGTTTTGCTATTAGGACAAAAGTTTATTTGTAATCAATGCCATATGTTTGTGTAAATCCACGTGCCACTGAATGAGCTTTATAAATTCACACTTCCATCAGGGTTATACTTAATACTCCCTCCAGGCCTAATTATAAGAACATTTTTGTTGTGAAATTTGTACTACAAAAGTGTTCCTATAATTAGGACCGAAGGTAGTAGTAAATACCCCAGCCACTTGCTGCTCACTAAAGATTTACCTTCTGGTAGATTTGTAATTTTTCAAGTTCCATTTTTATGTAGATCTCTCAACTCTTCATTTATAGTTTTCTTCCATCTTGGATCCAAAATAGCCTCTTCAAACCCTTTAGGTATAGTTTCTTTTTCAACATTAGTTACAAAAGTCTTCATATGAGGTGAAAGCTTTTGATAAGAAAATTAAAGTGGATTGAATCAGATTTTTGTGTTGGTGAAGTGTATGAGAATCTGTGTGCATCTCTGGAGGCTAAGGAGGAGGGAGGGAATCAGGTTTGTGTGTGTTTGTGTGTAGTGTATAACTGTGCAAATGAAATGAGAGGGAGGGAGTATGTGCAAAATCTGATTGTGTTGTTAATGAGTGTGTATGACATGTGTTCAAGCATGCATATTGCCAAGTGTTGTGTTGCATGAGTGTGTGTAATATGGTGCCAAGTGTCTTGTATTTTGCATGTGTGTGTGTTTTCATGTGTGTATGGCGCCATGTGTCAATGTGGAAGAGGGTGTGTGCATATGGAGAAGGGGGGCACGTGCCCCCCCTTGATTTTTTTTTGATTTTTTTTAAAGTACTATGTTCCTCATGAGCCTTTCCTTATTCTTTTTCCCAAGGCAAAGACATACATATTCATACAAGATCACACACTCTCTCTCTCTAATAATCATTGAAGCATTAATCTATATCAGCAAGCCTCATGCTCTCTTTTATGTGTGCAACGTGAATATATATATATATATATATATATATACACACACACACACACTTCATTATGATTTCCTTTCTTTTCTTTATATAAAGAGCATCAGTATTTGTGTGTGTGTATATTCGTATATAAATATTCACAACAAATCAGATCTCTTGCCTTCTCAATGACATGAAAATACTTGCAGACAGTAATTAGTGTCTTGCTGCACACAGTTCTTCTTTCCCCAGTAAAAATACTTGCGACATATTTTAGCATTGTGACCTCAACTGGGAAAGATCTGCTTCCTTTTTTGAGATACTTTCCTAGCCTTTTGTTATCTTTTCTCTGTATTTTATGTGGATATGCCCAGCAAAAAAAATTGCTTGAAGCATGTAGGTTGCTAATTTTCTGCCATGGGCATTTTATGACTAACACTTGCTCTTTTTCTTATTGATGATGATCAAACTTGCAACTGATGACAAGTGAAAACCTTCTAAAACTTGTATTTTTTTGTGTGTACATGTGACATGGTTTTCGAAAAAGTATCGTATATGTTAATTTCTAATGTTCATGGTCTCAACTTCCCTGTTTGGGTTTTGTTGTTGTGGCCTTGATTTGTGTATTGGGTTTCGTTGTCGTTGCTTGTTTTGCGTGTTTGGGTCCTGTTGTTGTTGCCTTGTGTAATACCCTAAAAATCACACTTAGGGTAAATATCAAAAATTGGGAAATATACCTATTGAAAATAGGTGAATATAGGTCTCAAACACCTTGTATTGAGTTTACCTTGTTGTTAGGGTAATTTCCCTTGAAATTATATAATTTGCAAAGAGGTCCCTAAAAACGTTTGAAAATTTGCAAATAGGTCCCTAAACACATTATGGGTTATAAATACCATGTGAAAGCTATAAAAGAGGCAAGTAAATATCTATTTGAAATAGGGAAGGGTATTGTCCCTAATTTAGGTAATTTATTAAGTTACTACCTTGAAGAAATAAAGGGGGAAGAGTCAAAAAGTATCCAAATGACCCCGTAAATTTTAGTACAGTACAGAAGACAGGAAAACACAAATGTCAGTGCAAAATTTATGAGGTAATGAGTTATTATAATTAAGAAAATTATCAACTATTGATAAGAAAGTAATTAGGTAATTATTGACTAATTACTTAAGCTTAAGCGAAGGAAATTCAAAGATAATTATGTAAAACCCTAAAATTAGTGGGTTTTGACCAAGAATTAGTAAAAACATATTTGCTAATTAATTGGAAATTTTTGAGGAAAATGGATGAGTTTAGGTATTTTTAAGCCTAAATACAAGAATGGACCAATAGGGAAATTTTGTAAAAAATTATATAAAAATAATTATTAAATAATTATTTTATATAATATTAATTAATTAAATAATTAATAAAAACGAAAATTAAAATAAAAAGGACCAGCTATTGTTTGACCGAAAAATTGGATAGGGAATGGATAAGAATTTGCAAAATAATATCTAGATATTATTTTGCAACTTGTAATATTATATATTATAATTAAATATAGTGAATAGTAACACAATATATAGGAAACGGATCCTATCTAGAGAACTAGGAATGAGATTTCCAAAGTCAATGTAAAATATTGATCAGTGGATTTTTACCTTTCGTTAGACTTTTCCGGAAGTCAATTCCGAGGCCGGTAGAGCATTTTCCTAATAAGACGAAATAGAGAAATTCTGAGAAAAACCGGATAGCCAAGTTGAAAGCTAAGGATTCAGAAGTCATGATGCGACATCTGGGGAGGAATTGAGAGTTTTTCTGGACATATTTGGAATCAGTGCATTCTTGTCCACAGGCGGTAGCTTCCGGAATTTCGTTTCGAAACCGACACGTTTTTCCGTAAAACTTCCGTCAGGCCGGAGAAGGCCTAGACAGAGTTAAAAAAATAGTTGGACTAGACATTTCTAATAAGGAAGGAATTGTCTTCAAAGTTGTAAATCCAGAATTTTGAGATTTTTCCGGAATTACGCGAATCGGGTACCGATCGGGGTATAAATGCTTCTAGAATATACCAACTTGTCACACAAGTTGGTGACTCATAAGGGCTGAACGAAATTGTGCTTTGCATGGCCACAAATCATCCACCAAAACCCTAATTTTTCTATGGTTTAAAATGAGGGGAAAATTACAAAGTTGGAAAGGGAAAATTACACAATTTGGCACTTTTTTCCCCTATAAATAGGCCTTGAATCCTCTTCATTTCTCACACAATTTGGAAGAGCAAAACCGAAATCTAGAGAGAGAGAAGAGAGAAGGAGAAGCTGGAGAAATTTGTAGCGAAGCTCTGGGTAAGTTTTTCGGTACCGAGCTTTAAGCTTCCGTAGTTCTTTCGGTAGTTAGAGTAGAAATGCTATATTAGTCTTTAATCTTCCAAGTATGATTAGATATCATATAATAGGTGTATTTTAGTCATTATTTCGAAAATCATGGTGGGGTCGAAGTTCTGGCAAAATTTTGGAAGATTAGAGTTAAAATAGCGAAGCTCTGGCGAAATTCCGCCAATAGGGGCATTAGGGGCAAAATGGTAATTTTTACCTAAAATGCCTGTTATGATGTAAATCATTAATTAATATGATTTATATTTCGAAAATGATATTGGAGTAAGAGTTATGTTGAAATTTTGGAAAATTAAAGTCAAAGTAACGAAGTGCTGGCGAAATTCCGCCGATTAGGGGGTCAGGGGTAAAATAGTCATTTTGACTAAAAATGTCCGTCATAATGATAGATCCTTAACAAGTACGTTGTTATATTGATAGGATATCTCTGATAAGGTTCTGACCCACTGTCGTGCCGTATACCGACGGAAGTACCGTCTACCGTCAACGAAGGTACGTTCGCGTACTGTAACACTAACTCTGATGGTTATTGTATGCATATATGTATATTACCTGTACTTTGACTGTACTAATGTCTGTCATGCCTATTGTCTGTCATGCCTGTACTCATTTGTACTATTGTCTGTACTTTACTGTATTATTGTACGTACTCGACCGTACTATTACTCGTACTACTGACCGTACTATTGTATGTACTCGACCGTACTATTGTTTGTCATCCGAATGTATTGTTACTCCGACTGTACTACTGTCTGTCATCCGACTGTATTGTTTTGCCATACATATCTGATATGTATAGCCTATGTCTGACCGTAGTAAATGTTGCCAAAATTATGTGAATGTCTGTCGTGCATATATGATGTATGTAATCATGAGGTTAACCGTTACCTGGGGTTCGATGCATGGACTCCAGCTCTTAACTTAGCTTCAGGATCGGAAGGACCGAGGTTCGAGGAGAAGGACAAGCAGCACGCCTAGGAATCGCGGCTGAAGACTTCTTTCTGTTATGCTTTTGAAACACTCTTGTACCATTGTTTAAACAGCAAGACATGCTACCATGGGTATTTTAAATATATATATATCAGTTACTCAATCGCTCCGGTGCACTACTCTGATGTTTACAAATGAGGTTTGATGAAAAAAAAAGTTTATACTGCTTTTAAAAATGGGATGTTACACCTTGATTTGCATGTTGGGGGGTTATGTTGTTGTCTCGGTTTGCGTGTTTAGATTATCTTGTCATTGCCTCAGTTTGCGTGTTTGGGTTTTGTTGTCATTGCCTCATTTTGCATGTTTCTGGTGTCCTTGCCTTGGCTTACGTGTTTGGGTTCTATATATGGTGCCAAGTGTCACCATAGGAGGGGAGGAGAAGACAAGTGTCTTCTTGCATGTTCATATTGTGCCATGTGTCATGAGGGAAGGAAGTCTACGCCAAGTGTCATCTTCTTGCATGTATTGGTGTGTTGTCAACCTTGTTTGGCGCCAAGTGGCATCTTGCATGTATGCCACTTGTCAAATTTCATGTGCGTAAGCTTGTCACGACACCGTGTGTCTTGCTTTGAGGAGATTGTGCCATTTGTCCTTGATTCACAACAAGTGTCATCTTGGCACTTCCTTCAGTGACATGTGTCCCCGACACTTTCTTGATCACCATATACCATTCGGCTGTGATGATTGGGCTTCCTCCGAAGGTCCAAATTGTTTTCCAATTCTCCTTGATTTGGACCTAACTCCTTAGTTCAATACAAAGCCCATTGCCTTTTTATTCACTTGACAATATTCAATAAACTAGCCATATCTTAATAGATATTCAACCATGGCATTTTATTAAATATTTCATAATGTATAGGGTTTCTGGTAAAGCAAAACTTAGGACATTACATTAATAATGCCCCTTTTTAAAAAAATTTCTTGACCAACTCAAGATCGAACAAGCCATTTGTTAATAAATGACAACGAAAATTGCTCCAGAAATACTAATTTAGTTTGTGTCCTACAGACTGAAAAATCAGAGAAAGAGACGATGAAGGAATAAGAGAAAAATATAATTCATTTTGATCATGTGATTTTTGTATAGTTCTTTTACAACAATGATAACTTTAAGTTTGCATATACCATTTATATTACTAGAAATAACTAGTAATTTAATTGAAAGAGTAAATACCCTTTTTGGTCACTGAAAAAAAACACGGACCCCTTTTTGGTCCCTGAAAAAACAAAAGTCCTTTTTAGTCCTTAAAAAGGACGAATAATGGTCCTTTTAGTCCTTTTTGGCCCTTTTTTGTGGACATTTTAATCCCTCACAAATTCCCAAAAGGTCCCTTTTAGTCCCTAAAAAGGACGAAAAATGACATTTTTTTTCTCAGGGACCAAAAAGGGGTCCGTGTGTTTTTCCAGGGACCAAAAAGGATATTTACTCTAATTGAAATATTAAACTTGTAGCTTTCTCATGTGTCCTTCACTTACCCTATGTGATTGAAATATTAGGTAACATTAATTAGTGCGAATTCACAAAACCAGATGCCTGATTACATGTGGAAATATTATACCTTATCTAACACATTCAAGTAATAAATTGGAATAATAACATATATGACTCACATGTTGAAAGAAATGAAATTAAACGGTTTAAAAAAAGGCGACCCTTTTGGATGGGCAATTTTCATAAAAAAAGCATTTTTTTTAATACAAAAAAAAAAATTCATTTATGTGTTTAGATGATATTTTTTAAAAAAAGTAAAAGTCACAAAAAAAAAGTTAAAATGCTGCTTTTTTTAAAAGCTCCAATTTTGAGCTTTAAAAAAAAACATTACAAAAAAAAACACAAAAAAACAATTTTTTTTTAAAAGCCCATCCAAACGGGCCGCATAAAGAAAAAGCAGGAAGTGATCATTATCATATTTAGTGGGTTTCATTATTAATCCCACTACCATTAATCTATGCCTTAAACAAACACGAGTGGCTCCTATATTTTATTTAGGAATTCATATGGGTTGGTCTAGGCTTATAAACGAAAACACTAACAAAAGCAATTGGGATATTGTAACATCCCATTTTCAAAAGTGGAATAATTTTTTTTTTCTCAGAGTAGAGCGTCGGAGCAAGTGAGTAACTGATACATATATTCAAAATATCAACTGTGTAGGTCTGGCTAATTGTCGTAACGGTACATTAATCCGAGTGTCTAATATAAACGTAACTACATAACAGAAAGAAGTCTTCAGCCGGGTCTCTAAGCGTGCTGCTTGCCCTTCTCTTCGGCCCTCGATCCTCCTGACCCTGAAGCTAAGTTAAGAGCTGAGGTCCAATGCACCGGACCTCAGGTAACGATTAACCACATGCTTATATATACAATATATGGATTACGGACGTTCACAACATTAACAGCACATGAGCACACAACAGATTTATCACACGCAACCAATGCAGATGTACCGCCCATAGCGAATGCAGATGTACCGCCCATAGCGAATGCAGCCTTACAGATGTGTCACCCATAGTGAATGTATCCCAATTGTCACCCATAGTGAATGTATCCCAATCAACAGTACATAGACATACAGCAGATTATCAACCACATATACGCATACAATACTCATAACACATATACGCATACAATAAACATCAGTGTTAGTGATACTAGTACGCAAACGTACGTACCTTCGTTGACGAATACGATACGTCTGACGGTCGGTAAGTGATCACAGATATCCTATAAGGATAATATCGTATTTATTAATCAAACAATATCCTAACAGATATTTTAGTCATAAATGACCATTTTACCCCTGACTTTGCTAACTGACTAAATTTCTCCAGAGCTTCGCTACTTTGACTCTAATCTTCCAAAATTTTGCCATATCTTTATCTCCATCATATTTTCGAAATAAAAATCATATTTAACCCTAAAACATGATATCAAAATTATACTTGGAAAATTAAAGATCAAACTAACATTTATACTATAACTACCGAACAAAAGACTAGAACTTAAAACTAGGGACCAAAGAATTTACCCAGAGCTTTGCTACTTCTTCACAAGAGCTCCTCCTTCTCTCTAACCTCTCACTAGATTTCGAATTGCTCTATGAATTGGTGAGTTTTGAAGTGCAATGGAGAGGTCTATTTATAGAGAAATGTTGTGGCTTCTTGGTAATTTATTCAAACTTTATCTCCTTCCTTTTGCACCAGATCTAGGGTTTTGTTAAGACTTCATCTCATCCCTCCAATGCTCCTAGGTTGACCTCTTCCCCCTCTCTCTCTCCAAAATGATGTCATCCCAATGATGTCACCCATGTGTTCTTTATGAATTTTACCGATTAATTCCCCTGCTCAGTGTTCTAATCGCGTATACTTAATAATCTTCAAAGACTTTTAGAAGTACACTTTGAAGCTTATGTAATCACTTTAGAGGTACTTTAAATATCAAGGATTATGGTCCGATTAGGGGTCTTTACCAGTCTTTCAGTCAGTTTAGGATAAATCCCGTCGGTTACGGAAATGACCTCGGATACAACCCACTTCGGGGTAAAAATTCACTTGTTCATAATATGTCCTGATGTTTAATACTTAGTTCACATATTTTGAGATATGATTTATTTTCTATCGGTTCTCATTTATCCTATTTGCTTTTTCAACAAAATATCTTTTTCTTCTTAAATATCTAAAATCCACTTGCATTTTCTTTCACACGACACATACATAATTCAACATTTTCTCTCTCCTTTATTCCACAATAATTTCGGCTGCCCCCCCTTTCCCCCATATTTGACTTTTCAACTCTTGATTATAATTTGTTTATATTATGTATTATCTTATGTTTAATTAGCTAGAAATTCTCTCATTGGCTATTAGCTATTAACATGGATTTAGGCCTTTCTAATTGTTAGAATTTTTGTAAGCTTTAGATCTTGTTTTATGAGATTCAATCTTAACCATTGCTTAATGTTTGACTTGTTGTAACATCCCAATTTTTAAAGCAGAAATTTTTTTTTTTCAATTAGAGTAGAGCATTGGAGCGAAAGAGTAACTGATTCATATCAAAATATCAACCATAGTGTAACATTGTAACGATTACAGTTATACTAGAGTTTGAAAGTAACTAAAGAAAACAGTAAAGGGTTCTCCGGCTATCGGCTTAGGCATGCTGCTTCCCCCGGTCTCCAATCTTCGGTCCACCGGACCCTGAAGCTTCAGCTGAGATCCAATTTACCACATTGGATCTCAGGTAACGGTTAACCTTATGCTCAAATAAAACAGATATAGACAACAGATATTCATGACATAACAGAAGCATCTCATCAGATAAGTGTGACACAGACAGAACATAAGCATAAAGCAGTATGTAAAGTCCTACACAACAACATTGTGACACAGACAGGACATAAGCATAAAGCAGTATGTAAAGTCCTACACAAACATAGCTTGCACGTTACCCCGTGCCACGATCACGTGTCCTCAGCGCTAGGAAAACTCAAAACGGTATTATCATGTCTATAACCCGTACAAGGCTGTATGTATAACGACGACCCTGGACAGAGCCTCGGTATATGAACGTATCTATGACATATATGTATATGAGAAACATAGGATTAGTGTTACAGTACGCGTCCGTACCTTCGTTGACGTACGTAGATGTTTCTGGCGGAAACTGTACTTTCTGACGGAAAACAGCGGTTTGTCCGACAGCGGCACGTTGGACAGCGTAACGGCAGCAGATCAAGGTTTCTGATGTCCTATAAGAGTAATATCACTTTCATTAGTGATTTGACATCATAACTGGCATTTTAGGTAAAAATTACCATTTTGCCCCTATACCCCTAATTGGCGAAATTTCGCCAGCACTTCGTTACTTTGACTCCGATTTTTTCCAAAATTTTGCTAGAACCTTGACCCCACCATGATTTTCGAAATTTAGGACTAAAATACCCCTATCATATGATATCCAATCATACTCGGAAAATAAAGACTATTCTAACATTTCTACGCTAACTATCGAAACTTAAGACTGAGTACCGAAAAACTTACTCAGAGCTTCGCTGCAAATTTCCCCGGCTTTCTCCTTCTCTCTTCCTCTCTCTAGATTTCGGCCAAGCTTAGTGAGAAGTGGTGTGAAGAGTGAATGAAAGGGGGGGTATTTATAGGTTTTAGGAAGTTACTATTCATGCTTTACCAGACCAGATTCCGACCGTCGGATTGCA
>JAMWYP010000359.1:296557-451297 GCA_025563575.1 Acacia pycnantha | reverse complement strand
CGTGCGGCTTGCCTCGATCTCCCGATCCATGAGTCGATCAGACCACTGAAAACTGAGATCCAATTTAACGCATTGGATCTCGGAGTAGCAGTTAACCTTATGCTCAAATAAAGCGGATATAGGGATGACGGATATTCCCGCATACATGACTATGATCAATATAATGACGGTACATAAGCGTAAGCGGTATGTAAGCCCTTAAAGTTTTGCACTATTCACCCGTGCCACGATGATCGGTCGTGTCCTCGGCGCTAGGAAAACTCGCCCCTATTACTACAACTATAACCGTGTGAAGCTGTATGTATAATCGGTAACCACGAAAGCAGTCTCTAGCAGTGAATGTATCTCGGTGACTCCTAACAGAATCTCTATCAATGAATATTTTATCACATATATGTATATGGCGGCACTAGATTAGTGTTACGATGCGCGAACGTACCTTCGTTGGCACGTTAGGTGCTTCGCCGAAAACGTACTACGGGAAAAACGTGAAAAGTCGTCGGCGGCACTTCGGCGTAACGGCAACTCATCAGTTTTCGATATCCTATAAAAGTAATATCACTTTCATTAGTGATTTGGCATTATAAGCGGCATTTTAGGTAAAAATTACCATTTTGCCCATTTGCCCCCAATTGTGGAATTTCGCGTAACCTTCGTTACTCTTACAAATTTTCTTCCTAAATTCATAAGAACTTCAGCCGCCATTTGATATTTCGAAAATAAAGACTAAAATAGCCCTCCATATGATATCGATCATACTTGAAAATTTAAAGGCTATTACAGCATTACAACCACACTTTCTTGAAAAGAGCTATAAAAGCTTCAACTTTTCGAGTACTTTCGATCCCTACTAAGTTTTTACCTCGTCGGGGCATTTTTTCAATGCAATGAGGCCTAAAAACAATAGTAGGAATCTCATTCCTACTTACTAAAACTATCTAACAATTCTACTAACTACCGAACTAAAAACTAAAGACTAGGCTAGAAGGACTTACCCAGTTGAAGACTTCGCACAATTTTGCCCGAGCTTCTCTCTCTACTTTCTCTCTCTCAGGTTCGACCAAGGAAGGAGTGAAATGGTGTGAAGAAATATGAAGAGCAAGGCACCTATTTATAGAATTTTCTAAGGACACATATGGAATCTTCAAGGTTGTTTCTTAACCATGGAAAATCCAACTTGAAATGGTGTATAATTCTTGTCCATAGGAGCTAGTTGGACCAAATTCAAGAGGTGATGTGGCTGCAAGGGAGTGGTCCAAAAATGGTGACTTGGGTTGTTCCAAACCGGTCTAATAGAATTTCCCGATCGGTACAGATTCGCGTGATTTCGGAGAACTTTCAAAATTCTAGATTTACAACTTTGAAACCATTTCCTCACTTACTAGAAATGTCCAAGTTAACCTAAATTTTGATCCCATATAGGGCTCCGGCCGAGTCCAGGTTGAAGTTTTCTCGATCGCGTGTCCGAGCTGATCTAGGTGTCGAAACGTATTTACGGAATCATCAACTTCTTCAGAAAAATTCACTGATTCCAAATATGTTCATATAAATTCAAACTTATTCCTAGATTTTGAGTTAGAATTTATTTCCTTCATATCCAAAAATATGCCTATATGCATTTTTCCCTATTTAGTTTTATTAGGAAAATGCACAACGATCGACGTGGAATTAACTTGGGAAGAGGTCACTTTGAAGATAAAAACTCAGAGCAATATTTTACCAACGACTTTGGAATTCCTATTCCTAGATCTCTAGATAGGATCCGTTTCCTAATTTCTAAATTACTATTCACGTTTTTTTGCTTTAATTAATTATAATATTAAAATAATACCACTTGCATATATTTATTTTTCATTTCATTTTCATTTTTTTTCTGCCCTTTTTTTTCGTTTTTATTTCCCTTTTTTTTTTATTAATTACTTAATTAATTATTTAATTAATTAAATAATTTTTTTTACATAATTTTTTTACAAAATTTTCCTATTGGTCCATTATTGCATTTAGGCTTAAAAATACCTAAACTCAACTATTTTTCTCAAAAATTTCCAATTAATTAGTAAATATACTTTTACTAATTTTCAACCATTTTCTACTAATTTTTGAGTTTTACATAATTATTTCTGAATTTTCTTTGCTTATGCTTAAGTAATTAGCCCAATATTACTTAATTACTTAATTATCACAAGTTGATAATTTTCTTAATTAGAATACCCCTTGTCTCACAATTCTAGCTCTGACATTTTCATTTTCATGTCCTCTGCATTACTTTATAAATTACAAGGGTATTATGGTCTTTTTACAACTTTTTGGACATTTATACAATTTCTCCAAGTTCATAATTTATTAAATTATCATAATTAGAGATAATATATTCTCCTAATTCACCGGGTCATTTTACTGGTGAATTTAGGAATAGAATGGTTGAGAGCTTCATGTGTGCAGCAGGAGTATCCTGTGAACCAGAGTTCAAATGTTTGAGAAAGTGGCTTACCAAAAAAGCAATCAATTTTGTGTTGGTGATCGATGATATTTATGATATGTATGCCTCATTTGAAGAACTGAAGCAGTTTACGCTCGCAGATGATAGGTTTGATTTCTCTTTAATTAATTTATTAATTACAATCATTTAAACAATATAGTCAAAGTGCCTTTTACTAATTAAAACAAGCTATATAAAGTGATATAATGAATATCAATCGTTTTTTCTTTGGGCTAAGATCATTCACCAATGAAAATGAGAGAAGCAATGCCATTGAAGAAGTTATGTACTTAATATTTATGTAGGTGGCTCTATCTCTCTCTAGAAGGGCAGGTGCCCCTTTAGAGAAGAATGTAAGACATAGAGCTAGACAAGCCATGTGTCTTTGTCTCTTATAACAAAGACACCAGACATGTAACTAATAAGTGATCACTGTTATATATATGCCATTTTCTAATAAAAAAGGGGTGGTTCTCAATTTCTCCTTATAGGTTAAGGGGTTAAATATTTTTTTTTAAGATTATGATTATCACTGTTTAAAGTTTGATACAGTTTTTTGGTTTCTTAAGGTGTAATTCATGGTTATAAATATAGGTAAATTTGAAAAAAAAAAATATTTTCTAGCACATCTGTAATACCCTAAAATCTGACTTAGGGTAACTTCTCTTGAAAATAGGTGAATATGAGGTCTCAAACACCTTGTATTGAGTTTACCTTGTTGTTAGGGTAATTTCTCTTGAAATTAGAAAATTTGCAATTAGGTCCCTAGAAGGTTGGGAATTTGCAAATAGGTCCCTAAGCACATTATGGGTTATAAATACCTGTGAAAGCTATAAAAGAAGCAAGTAAAAATCTATTTAAAATAGGGAAGGATATTGTCCCTAATTTAGGTAATTTATTAAGTTACAAACTTGGAGAAATTGTAGAAGAATACTCAAAAAGTAAGGAAATGACCATAATACCCTTGCGATTATGGAAAATGCGAGAATAATGCGAAATGCATGAAAAATCTCATGTTAAAGCAAAGGTTAAGGGGTAATGTGGTATTCTAATTAAGAAAATTACTAAGCGTGATAACTCGAGTGATTAAGTATTTATTAGCAAATTACTTAAGCACAAGTATAGAAAATTCGGAGATAATTATGTAAAGCTCCAAAATTAGTGATAAATGGCTAAAAATTAGCATAAATATATTGGTTAATTAATTGGAAAATTTGAAGGAAAAAGGATGAGTTTAGGTATTTTTAAGCCTAAATGCAAGAATTGACCAATAGGAAAATGTTGTAAGAGATTATGTAAAAATAATTATTTAATTAATTAAATAATTAATTAAATAATTAATTAAAAAAGAAAGTGCAGAAAATAAAAGAAAAAAAACGAAAAAAATAAATAATAAATAAGAAATAAAAATAGAAAACTTAGTTGATAAGTTAAGTTTATTATTTTATTAATATAATTAATTAAAGTAAAATTATGTGAATAGTAAAATGGGAAATAGGAAACGGATCCTATCTAGAGATCTAGGAATGGGATTCCCAAAGTCAAGGTAAAATATTAATCAGTGAATTTTTCTGAAGAGATGGGTGTTTAGAAAACAAGACGACATAGTTTCCGGACACTTAGGACGCAAAGGTTGGACACGCTTTTAGAGAAAGACTCAACTGGACTGTTGGAGCCCTATATGGAATCAAAATATAGGTTAACTTGGACATTTCTACTAAGTGAGAATATGTTTTCAAAGTTGTAAATCCAGAATTTTGAGATTTTTCCGAAATCACGCGAATCGGAGTGCCGATCGGAGAAATCGGCTCAAAGCTTCTGGAAGGTGACATGTGGCCACCTCCCATTGGCCAAACCCTTTATTTTTGGGCCTGAATTTCGTTCAAGTGTGAATGCAAAGAAGGGAAAAAGGGTTTTTGAAAAGTTGCTTTGGACGGTCCGGATCGCTTCTCATGAAGTTGATCAGACGGCAGAAACCCTACCTCCTTTTCTATAAATACCCACCCCTCCCCTTTTGATTTTTCTCACATTTGAGAAGCAAGAGCTGATTTAGAGAGAGAAAGAAGAGAGAGGAGCAGGGAAATTCTCAGCGAAGCTACAGGTAAGTTTTCCGTACAGAGCTTTTAGTCTTCGTAGTTCTTTCAATAGTTAGAGTAGTAATGCTAGAGTAGCCTTTATTTTTCAAAGTATGATTAGATATCATATGATAGGGCTATTTTAGTCTAGAATTTCGAAAATCATAATTGCGTCGAAGTTAAGCGAAATTCGGGAAGAAAATTTGTAAGAGTAACGAAGTCTTGCGAAATTCCGCCGATTAGGGGTAGAAGGGCAAAATGGTAATTTTTACCTAAAATGCCGAGTTATAATGTCAAATCACTAATGAAAGTGATATTACCCTTATAGGATATCGAAATCTGATTTGTTGCCGTTACTGTTGCCCAGACGAGCATTGTGTTGGAGATTTCACGATTTTAGTAAAAGTACGATTTTCCGTAAAACGTGCTAGAAATACCGTAATCTGTCAACGAAGGTACGTTCGCGTCTTTGTAACACTAACTCGATGGATATTGTGTACGTATGTGTACTATGTGTATTGTATACCTAATGTGGTAGTTAATAGCTCGTGATGTGTTATGTCTTGTTATTATGATTAAGCACAGGGGTATTGGGATGTGATTGCTAGGTGTGAAATGTTGGCTAGGTGTGAGGTGCTTGGTGTGAACAAATGCTTGGTGTGAACCAATTGCTAGGTGTGACGTATCGTAGGGGGTTTATGTATTGTTAGGATATGTTTGATTGTATAATACATATGTTGTATACGTATATGTAAACATGAGGTTAGTTGTTACAGAGATCCTGTGCGGATCTCGGCTCTTAACATAGCGTCAAGCTCCGGAGGACCAAGGACCAGAGGAGAGAGGCAAGCGGCCGAGTAGAAGGCCTTTGAAGACTTCCTTTCGATGTTCGGCGGAAGTCTTTCCTTTTGTTATTATCTGTTTTTGAAATACTCGGTTACTGTACCGTAGTTGTAACCAGCCAGACCTTACGGCAGTTTATGAATACATATCAGTTACTCAATCGCTCCGGTGCTCTACTCTGATGATTTTAAATGAAAAAAAAAATTATACTGCTTTTGAAAAATCGGGTTGTTACATATGGTATCAGAGCAGTAGTCCTGGCATGAATTTAACTATGTTATTACGGACAGTTTGGTGCCGAAGGCAAGGCTAGTCTACGTGGGTGTGCCAATCAGTCGCCGTGAACTCGGTGAGGCCCCCTGCTTGGTATACCATCTGAACCGGTGTACCGCCTCGTCGGTGCATCGCATCAACCTGCAGGCGGGTGAATCCATCACATTGTGCTTATGCCGACATCGATAGTTACGATAATTCGATATCGTGTATCGATAACCACGATAACCACGATAATGTCGCCTACTGACGACAACTTTGACTACCCGGGAGATCATAGATCTTGAAATCAGCCACGACACAAGTTACGTAATTCGATATCAATCCACGATATCGATCTCGATAACTCCGATAACTCGATAACCGCGGTTGTCTTTGAACGGTCATTCTATCCTAACCCAGAGCTCATATACGGTCTTTGGGCCACACGGATGAAACTCGAAACCAGCAAAGATAAGTACATGTAGTATTTGACTCATGTAGCGAAACTTCCGATACGTAACTCTGTACCGTTCTCGAATATAGAGAACCAACGATAATTTGTGAAGGAAACGTTGCGAGTGTCTATTTGTTTATGGTGTGAAAAGCTCGGATAGCAAAGACTATGTGTAGAAAATACTAAGTGCGATAAAGTCTATGTGTCGAGTAAATTCTATGTGCGATATGTGCGATAAAGTCTATAAGTACGATAGAGCCTAGGTGCGGTATAGATACTAGTGCGAGAAAATCTACGATATGCGAAATGTTCCCTGTATCTAACTTTTTCCCTAATAAAGGAAAAGAACGAGACATGGCAAATTTGAGAGGAGCGGAGTACCCGTGAGGCGAGCGAGGCGAGGCGAGAGGACGAGGCGAGACAACCTCGAGTGGGACCGATACACGATCATGACCCAAATCAAATCTTGAATCAACGGAGCATAATGAGATACGAGAAGCGAGAAGAACTCTCCGGGAGCGAGAGGGCTCGATAGACGATCTCATAGGCGAAAGACAAGAAAGACAAAGGCAAATACAAGAACGACAAGGCGAGGAAGAGGAAGAGAATGAAGAAGAAGAAAATGATGATGAAGAAGAGGAGGAAGAGGAAGAGCAAAATGATGAGGAACATGAAGAAGAGTCGACGGATCACGGTCACCCTCGACAAGGGAGAATTGTGCGGACCACACAATATTGGGTCACACGGTTACGCAAGGCGAAACCACCGGCTTTTCGGGGTAAACTAGACTTAGCGAGGATTGGCTCAAGAGATTGGAAAAGATTTTCAAAGTAATTGAATGCCCGAAAATCGCAAGGCTGAACTGGCAATCTACCAGTTAGAAGGAGACGCGGATCGTTGGTGGGAAGTCATAGCAACAACCTTACGGACACGTTCTTGTCAGTGACATGGGAGAAATTTACGGAGAAGTTCCATGAGCGGTATTTTCCTCCTTACGTACAAATGAACAAGGAGTCGAGAATTTCTCCATATCAGACGGGGACAAGGGAATCTTTCGACAACTACTACGCCCGATTCACCAATCTATCTCGATACTCGCCGCTGCTGCGAAGGGCAATGATGAAAGGAGTATGGTGAACATACTAATCCACGGGAAGTATGAAATTGGTGAAAGACTCATGTCTCAACGATTCCAAGATTTGACTAGTCTTTGTGGAAACTTGTAGGATGAGTGACGAAATTTGAAAGGATTTCGAAATCCAAAAACTTCAACAACAACAACGCAGTCGTAGCGAGGTCGTAGTGAAAACTCCTCACGGAAGAGAGAAGCACCATGGAATGACTCTCAAAGAGACATGACAAGAGGCCATTCCAAAATGGGCGTGCGTAATAACCCAAGAATGCGGAAACCCGACCATGTCCAAAATGCGGGAACTACCATCTGGTGTGGAGTGTGATAGGAGGCGGATTTGCTACAAATGTCGGAAGCGGGGCACTTCATCGCAGTGTCTGAGAAACTGCGGGATTCGAGCCACGAGAACCCGAGCCGAATGTATGTCTGAACGATACAATGGACGAGAGAACTTCCGAGAGAGTCCAAGGTACTATCTCTCTTAGTAAGGAATTTTCTCTATGCGTTGCATGAACTATGTGTTAGTTATTCAACTAAATCGTATGGTACGTGAACCATCTTCGTGACGTATTAGTGTTTCTTCGTTATCTTTCTACATAGTGATCATGTCATTGAGTAGGAGGTATCTTATGTTGTCATGGTGTATGGGAACCATGGAGACATTTTGGTATAACATGGTGTTAACCGCGGTGTATGGGAACCACGGGAAACATCATATATCAAGGTACAATATGACAAGATCGTAGTAGTCAAACCAAAGCGAATTTTCGATCACCGGGAGGGTAGCGGCGGCGAGACGAAGTAAAGACCCGACGCGTATAGTCCAAAGTCCGAGTAGGACGGAGTTTAGATAATACGGAGATTTGTGGGTAGAGTGCAAATTTCGAGGACGAAATTTTGTTTAACGGGGGGAGAAATGTAATACCCAAAATCGACTTAGGGTAACTTCTCTTGAAAATAGGTGAATATGAGGTCTCAAACACCTTGTATTGAGTTTACCTTGTTGTTAGGGTAATTTCTCTTGAAATTAGAAAATTTGCAATTAGGTCCCTAGAAGGTTGGGAATTTGCAAATAGGTCCTAAGCACATTATGGGTTATAAATACCATGAAAGCTATAAAAGAAGCAAGTAAAAATCTATTTAAAATAGGGAAGGATATTGTCCCTAATTTAGGTAATTTATTAAGTTACAAACTTGGAGAAATTGTAGAAGAATACTCAAAAAGTAAGGAAATGACCATAATACCCTTGCGATTATGGAAAAATGCGAATAATGCGAGAATGCATGAAAAATCTCATGTTAAAGCAAAGGTTAAGGGGTAATGTGGTATTCTAATTAAGAAAATTACTAAGCAGTGATAATGAGTGATTAAGTATTTATTAGCAAATTACTTAAGCACAAGTATAGAAAAATCGGAGATAATTATGTAAAGCTCCAAAATTAGTGATAAATGGCTAAAAATTAGCATAAATATATTGGTTAATTAATTGGAAAATTTGAAGGAAAAAGGATGAGTTTAGGTATTTTTAAGCCTAAATGCAAGAATTGACCAATAGGAAAATGTTGTAAGAGATTATGTAAAAATAATTATTTAATTAATTAAATAATTAATTAAATAATTAATTAAAAAGAAAGTGCAGAAAATAAAATAAAAAAAAAAACGAAAAAAAAAATAAATAAATAAGAAATAAAAATAGAAAACTTAGTTGATAAGTTAAGTTTATTATTTTATTAATATAATTAATTAAAGTAAAATTATGTGAATAGTAAAATGGGAAATAGGAAACGGATCCTATCTAGAGATCTAGGAATGGGATTCCCAAAGTCAAGGTAAAATATTAATCGGTGAATTTTACGAAAAGAGATGGGTGTTTAGAAAACAGGTTTCGACAGCCTTGGACGCGTTTGGACACGTTTTCGAGAAAGACTGTTTGAGCCCATTGGAGCCCTATATGGGATCAAAATTTAGGTTAACTTGGACATTTCTACTAAGTGAGAATATGTTTTCAAAGTTGTAAATCCAGAATTTTGAGATTTTTAGAAATCACGCGAATCGGGTGCAGATCGGAGAAATCGATGCAAAGCTACGGAAGGTGACACGTGGCCACCTCCCATTGGCCAAACCCTTTATTTTTGGGCCTGAATTTCGTTCAAGTGTGAATGCAAAGAAGAATGGAAAAAGGGTTTTTGAAAAGTTGCTTTGGACGGTCCGGATCGCTTCCATGAAGTTGATCAGGGCACGTAAAACCCTACCTCCTTTTCTATAAATACCCACCCCTCCCCTTTGGTTTTTCTCACATTTGAGAAGCAAGGCTGATTTAGAGAGAGAAAGAAGAGAGGAGCTGCGGGAAATTCTGCGGCTCTAAGGTAAGTTTTCGGTCAGAGCTTTTTAGTCTTCGTAGTTCTTTCAATAGTTAGAGTAGTAATGCTAGAGTAGCCTTTATTTTTCAAAGTATGATTAGATATCATATGATAGGGCTATTTTAGTCTAGAATTTCGAAAATCATAATTGCGTCGAAGTTACAGCGAAATTTCGGGAAGAAAATTTGTAAGAGTAACGAAGTCTTGGCGAAATTCCGCCAGATTAGGGGTAGAAGGGCAAAATGGTAATTTTTACCTAAAATGCCGAGTTATAATGTCAAATCACTAATGAAAGTGATATTACTCTGATAGGATATCGAAATCTGATTTGTTGCCGTTCTGTTGCCCAACAAGCATTGTTGGAGATTTCACGATTTTAGTAAAAGTCTGATTTTAGTAAAAACGTGCTAGAAATCTGTAATGTCTGTCAACGAAGGTACGTTCGCGTACTGTAACACTAACTCTGATGGATATTGTGTACGTATGTGTACTATGTGTATTGTATACCTAATGTGGTAGTTAATAGCTACGTGATGTGTTATGTCTTGTTATTATGATTAAGCTGCGGGGTATTGGGATGTGATTGCTAGGTGTGAAATGTTGGCTAGGTGTGAGGTGCTTGGTGTGAACAAATGCTTGGTGTGAATCAATTGCTAGGTGTGACGTATCGTAGGGGTTTATGTATTGTTAGGATATGTTTGATTGTATAATACATATGTTGTATCTTTGTATATGTAAACATGAGGTTAACCGTTACACGAGATCCGGTGCGGATCTCGGCTCTTGCTATAGCGTCAAGCTCAGGAGGACCAAGGGCCAGAGGAGAGAGGCAAGCAGCCGAGTAGAAGGCCGGTGAAGACTTCCTTTCGATGTTCGTGGAAGTCTTTCCTTTTGTTATTATCTGTTTTGAAATACTCGGTTCTTGTACCGTAGTTGTAACCGGCCGGACTTATACGGCGGTTTATAAATATATATCGGTTACTCTTCGCTCAAATGCTCTACTCGATGATTTTAAATGAAAAAAAAAAAAAATTATCTTGCTTTTGAAAAGTCGGGTTGTTACATATGGTATCGGAAGCAGTAGTCACAGCATGAATTTAACTATGTTATTACGGACGGTTTGGTGCGAAGGCAAGGCTAATCTACGTGGGTGTGCCAATCGGTCGCGCGTGAACTCGGTGAGGCCCCATGGTAGACACTTACAGGCCATTACATTCGGTTAACGAGAGTTAGGTTCAAAGCCTTTTCAAAAAAATTGGAGCATATTTTGAAAATGAGTGCGATATAGCCTAGGTCGGTGTACCACCGTACCTCGGTGTACCGATCATCTTGGTATACCATCACTGAACCGTGTACCACCCTCGTCGGTGCATCACATCAACCGAGGGCGGTGAATCCATCACTGTGCTTATGCGACATCGAGATAGTTACGATAATTCGATATCGGTATCGATAACCACGATAACCACGATAATGTCGCCGCTCACAAGACGACAACTTTGACTACTAGGGAGATCATAGATCTTGAAATCAGCCACGACGCGGATTGCAGTAATTACGATATCAATCCACGATATCGAGTCTCACGATAACCTAAGATAACTACGATAACCGCGGTTTGTCTTGGAGCGGTCATTCTATCCTAACCCGAGCTCATATACGGTCTTGGGCACTGCGGATGAAACTCGAAACCAGCAAAGATAAGTACATGTAGTATTTGACTCATGTAGCGAAACTTAGATACGTAACTCTGTACCGTTCTCGAATATAGAGAACCAACGATAATTTGACGAAGGAAGCGTTGCGAGTGTCTATTTGTTTATGGTGTGAGCTGCGGATAGCAAAGACTATGTGTAGAAAATACTAAGTGCGATAAAGTCTATGTGTCGAGTAAATTCTATGTGCGATATGTGCGATAAAGTCTATAAGTACGATAGAGCCTAGGTGCGAAGTATAGATACTAGTGCGAGAAAATCTACGATATGCGAAATGTTCCTGTATCTAACTTTTTCCCTAATAAAGGAAAAGAACGAGACATGGCAAATTTGAGAGGAGCCGGAGTATACAGGCGAGCGGAGGCGAGGCGAGAGGATGAGCGGGACAACCTCGAGTGGGGCCGTGCACGATCATGACCCAAATCAAATCGTGAATCAACGGAGCATAATGAGATACGAGGCGAAGAACTCTCCGGGAGCGAGAGGGCTCGATAGGCGATCTCATAGTTTGAAAGACAAGAAAGACAAAGGCAAATACAAGAACGACAAGGCGAGGAAGAGGAAGAGAATGAAGAAGAAGAAAATGATGATGAAGAAGAGGAGGAAGAGGAAGAGCAAAATGATGAGGAACATGAAGAAGAGTCGACGGATCACGGTCGCCCCCCCGACAGGGAGGGTGTGCGGACCACACAATATTGGGTCACGCGGTTACGCAAGCTGAAACCACCAGACTTTTCGGGGTAAACTAGACTTAGGAGGATTGGCTCAAGAGATTGGAAAAGATTTTCAAAGTAATTGAATGCCACGAAAATCGCAAGGCTGACGGCAATCTACCGGTTAGAAGGAGACGCGGATCGTTGGTGGGAAGTCATATTAACAACCTTACGGACACGTTGCTTGTCAAGTGACATGGGAGAAATTTACGGAGAAGTTCCATGAGCGAGTATTTTCCTCCTTCGTACAAATGAACAAGGAGTCGAATTTCTCCATATCAGAGCCGGGGACAAGGGGAATCTTTCGACAACTACTACGCCGGATTCACCAATCTATCTCGATACTCACCGCACTGCGGAAGGGCAATGATGAAAGGAGTATGGTGAACATACTAATCCACGAAGTGAGAAGTATGAAATTGGTGAAAGACTCATGTCTCAACGATTCCAAGATTTGACTAGTCTTTGTGGAAACTTGTAGGATGGTGAGCGAAATTTGAAAGGATTTCGGAAATCCAAAAACTTCAACAACAACAACGCAGTCGTAGCGAGGTCGGTAGTGAAAACTCCTCACGGAAGAGAGAAGCACCATGGAATGACTCTCAAAGAGACAGCAAGAGGCCATTCCAAAATGGGCAGCGTAATAACAAGAATGCAGGAAACCCGACCATGTCAAAATGCGGGAACTACCATCTCTGGTGTGGCTGTGATAGGAGGCGGATTTGCTACAAATGTCGGAAGCGGACACACTTAATACAGGGTGTCACGAGAAACCTGCGGGATTCGGGCCACGAGAACCAGGGCCGAATGTATGTCTTTGAGCGATACAATGGACGAGAGAACTTCCGAGAGAGTCAAAGGTACTATCTCTCTTAGTAAGGAATTTTCTCTATCGTTGCATGAACTATGTGTTAGTTATTCAACTAAATCGTATGAGTACGTGAACCATCTTCGTGACGTATTCACGTGTTTCTTCGTTATCTTTCTCTAGTGATCATGTCATTGAGTAGGAGGTATCTTATGTTGTCATGGTGTATGGGAACCATGGAGACATTTTGGTATGCAGTGGTGTTAGCAGCGGTGTATGGGAACCACGGGAAACATCATATATCAAGGTACAATATGACAAGATCGTAGTAGTCAAACCAAAGCGAATTTTCGATCACGGGAGGAGTAGCGGGCGAGACGAAGTAAAGACCCGACGCGTATAGTCCAAAGTCAGGAGTAGGACGGAGTTTAGATAATACGGAGATTTGTGGGTAGAGTGCAAATTTCAAGGACGAAATTTTGTTTAACGGGAGAAATGTAATACCAAAATCGACTTAGGGTAACTTCTCTTGAAAATAGGTGAATATGAGGTCTCAAACACCTTGTATTGAGTTTACCTTGTTGTTAGGGTAATTTCTCTTGAAATTAGAAAATTTGCAATTAGGTCCCTAGAGGTTGGGAATTTGCAAATAGGTCCCTAGCATTATGGGTTATAAATACCTGTGAAAGCTATAAAAGAAGCAAGTAAAAATCTATTTAAAATAGGGAAGGATATTGTCCCTAATTTAGGTAATTTATTAAGTTACAAACTTGGAGAAATTGTAGAAGAATACTCAAAAATAAGGAAATGACCATAATACCCTTGCGATTATGGAAAAATGCGAGAATAATGCGAGAATGCATGAAAAATCTCATGTTAAAGCAAAGGTTAAGGGGTAATGTGGTATTCTAATTAAGAAAATTACTAAGCAGTGATACCGAGTGATTAAGTATTTATTAGCAAATTACTTAAGCACAAGTATAGAAAATTCGGAGATAATTATGTAAAGCTCCAAAATTAGTGATAAATGGCTAAAAATTAGCATAAATATATTGGTTAATTAATTGGAAAATTTGAAGGAAAAAGGATGAGTTTAGGTATTTTTAAGCCTAAATGCAAGAATTGACCAATAGGAAAATGTTGTAAGAGATTATGTAAAAATAATTATTTAATTAATTAAATAATTAATTAAATAATTAATTAAAAAAGAAAGTGCAGAAAATAAAAGAAAAAAAAAACGAAAAAAAAAATAAATAAATAAGAAATAAAAATAGAAAACTTAGTTGATAAGTTAAGTTTATTATTTTATTAATATAATTAATTAAAGTAAAATTATGTGAATAGTAAAATGGGAAATAGGAAACGGATCCTATCTAGAGATCTAGGAATGGGATTCCCAAAGTCAAGGTAAAATATTAATCAGTGAATTTTTCTGAAGAGATGGGTGTTTCCGAAAACAAGTTTCGACACCGGACGCGTTTGGACACGTTTTTCGAGAAAGACTCAACTGGACTGTTGGAGCCCTATATGGAATCAAAATATAGGTTAACTTGGACATTTCTACTAAGTGAGAATATGTTTTCAAAGTTGTAAATCCAGAATTTTGAGATTTTTAGAAATCACGCGAATCGGAGTGCCGTCGGAGAAATCGGTCTCGAAAGCTTACGGAAGGTGACACGTGGCCACCTCCCATTGGCCAAACCCTTTATTTTTGGGCCTGAATTTCGTTCAAGTGTGAATGCAAAGAAGGGAAAAAGGGTTTTTGAAAAGTTGCTTTGGGCTGGTCCGAGATCGCTTCTCACAAAGTTGATCCAGATACCAGTAGAAACCCTACCTCCTTTTCTATAAATACCCACCCCTCCTTTGGTTTTTCTCACATTTGAGAAGCAAGAGCTGATTTAGAGAGAGAAAGAAGAGAGAGGAGCTCCGGGAAATTCTGCGACGAGGCTCGGGTAAGTTTTCCGGTGCAGAGCTTTTAGTCTTCGTAGTTCTTTCAATAGTTAGAGTAGTAATGCTAGAGTAGCCTTTATTTTTCAAAGTATGATTAGATATCATATGATAGGGCTATTTTAGTCTAGAATTTCGAAAATCATAATTGCGTCGAAGTTACGGCGAAATTTCGGAAGAAAATTTGTAAGAGTAACAGTCTTTGGCGAAATTCCGCCCGATTAGGGGTAGAAGGGCAAAATGGTAATTTTTACCTAAAATGCCAGTTATAATGTCAAATCACTAATGAAAGTGATATTACCCTTATAGGATATCGAAATCACGATTTGTTGCCGAATTCTGTTTGCCCAGGCAGCTGGCATTGTTGGAGATTTCACGATTTTAGTAAAAGTACAGGTTTTAAAGTAAACGTGCTAGAAATACCGTAATCTGTCAACGAAGGTACGTTCGCGTCTTTGTAACACTAACTCTGATGGATATTGTGTACGTATGTGTACTATGTGTATTGTATACCTAATGTGGTAGTTAATAGCTCGTGATGTGTTATTCTTTGTTATTATGATTAAGCTGCGGGGTATTGGGATGTGATTGCTAGGTGTGAAATGTTGGCTAGGTGTGAGGTGCTTGGTGTGAACAAATGCTTGGTGTGAACCAATTGCTAGGTGTGACGTATCAGTAGGGGTTTATGTATTGTTAGGATATGTTTGATTGTATAATACATATGTTGTATCTGTATATGTAAACATGAGGTTAATTACACGAGATCGGTGCGGATCTCGGCTCTTAACATAGCGTCAAACTCCCGGGAGGACCAAGGGCCAGGAGAGAGGCAAGCGGCAGAGTAGAAGGCGGTGAAGACTTCCTTTCGATGTTCGTGGAAGTCTTTCCTTTTGTTATTATCATTTTTGAAATACTCGGATTCTTGTCTGTAGTTGTAACCAGCCAGACCTTACGGCAGTTTATGAATACATATCAGTTACTCAATCGCTCCGGTGCTCTACTCTGATGATTTTAAATGAAAAAAAAAATTTATACTGCTTTTGAAAAATCGGGTTGTTACAACATCATTTACACGATTCAATAACTTAGTCATATTCGTTTGATTCTAGTGAGGTGGTTGAAAATTCCTTATAATTATATGGACCAAAGTAGTGCATACTCCATCTGTCCCTAGCTTGTTATAAGATCCAAATTAATAGCCTAATTGCGTGATTTTTTTAACAAAAAACTTTTAAAATTATTTAAGTGTAATAAACATATAAGAAATGTATTTTTTTTAAAAAAAAAATTGTATTTATTTATAAGTGGGTAATTGAGGGAGAGAAATGATGAGAAAAATGATAAAAGAGATGTATGATGAAAATTAATTTAAATTTTTTTTGTAAAAAAACATTTAGCAAACAATTCATAGAGCGAATCTTATAAAAAGCGACAGGACATAAAAAATTGATTTATAAAAAGGGATGGAGGGAGTAAATGTATGTATGAGATGTGACCTGTCTGGATGCTGTGTATATATACAAGGTGACAAAAATAAATTAGTTGCCACACTTTGCTTTCATAATTAGTGTCAAAATCAATATCGTCGAACGATCCCCAATTAATTATTCATTTTATTTTCATGTGCTTCTCTTTCTTCTTTTTTCCTCAGGTGGGATGCAAACGAACTTCAGAAACTTCCAAAGTGCATGACGATTTGCTTCCAAGCACTCAATGATGTCACCATTGAAACTGCTCTTGAAATTTCTGGACCAAACAACATTCACAAAGTCTTACCCCACATCAAGAAAGCTGTAATATAATTAACAAGTCAAACCTCCCCTTTTTTATCTTAAGTTTTCTGAACTATGGTTTAACTGAACTAAGGAGAGAGAAGAAGAGAAAGTGAACCCCATTATTGTTCCGAGAAAACACGCACACACACATCTATACATTATTTCTACATTGGGATATCTCAACCATAGATTGTTCTTTTCTTTTCTTTTTTGAACAGTGGGAAGACTTCTGCAAATCTTTATATGTGGAAGCGAAGTGGCACAAAGAGGGTTACATACCATGTTTGCAAGAATATCTCAACAACGCTTGGATTTCATCTTCAGGACCTGTGATTTTATTGCATGCATATTTTGCCACTTTGTATCAACCAACACATGACATCAACAATTTTCTCCTGCTAAACCAAGACTTCAATGGCGGAAGGTCTTCATGGCCAGCTGCGGCCTTGGCTCCAGTTGGCCCCGGCTGATCTTATAAAATACGTTAGTATATGTATGTATTTATTATATGATATTTTATTTGGTCACAAATTTGGCTGACTAATTTTTATCTTCTCTGTAGGATAATGTTTGTTTCATTACTTATTGGGCCATGAGAGGAAAGTAAAATTCTTGTTTGAGATACCGAAAATGTTAGTATCATCTTATATATTGTTTTGATTTATAATTATCGGTTATTATTTATTTGTATTTTCAAGGTTATTTAATACTATTTAGTAAATACTCCCTTTGATCCTTATTTAAGAAACAACTAACAATTTTCACAAGTCAATAAAAACAATTAAAGTCATTAAATTTGTCCTAAAATTTAAGTCTTTTTCACTATTATCCCTATTAATTACACTAAACTCTAATATTATATTAATTATTACTCTCTTTTTTTCTCGAAAAAAAGAGTAATAATTAATTTTTATTAATTATTACGTTCACTCACTACCTTTATAATTGTGGGTATACATGGGAAAAAAATATTTAATGCAATTTGGAAACAAGCAAATGCCTTATAAAAAGTACCAAATATATATGTTAGTTAGTGCTTTAAAATAAGAACTAAAGAGAGTAGTTCAATATGTTTATTTTTTGGCCCGGGCTAAAATTTTTTTCTGGTTGCGCTACTGCAAGACTTCATCTTCAACGTATCTCTTATAATTCGTCTCTGCAATGTACAATCCTGCAACCCAGTAAATGGGCCAAAATTATCTTCAACTCAGCCTCAATATGTGGCGCTGGATTCCCTTAAGAGGTCTAGGGTTCGAGCTGCGGTAACGTACTTGTAAGCCGCTGCCTTGTATGGAGCTACCACTCTTGGGATGGTCGTCCTTGCCACTGCAGAACCCAAATCTGGATTAGTTAGAACCAAAGGTTCTGATGAACCGGGTGGGATACCAAAAAAAATATATGCACGTAAAACTTTTAAGAATCAAACCTTGACTTCAGACACTGAGTTAATGGCTTTGGTTATTAATGGCTTCGGTTATTAAAAATATCTTAAATTATCTAAAAATGATTTAATCATTAATTGCGGCTAATTAGAATATTGATTTGATTGAAGTACTTAAGGAATCTACTAAGAGCAATCTAAGTTGACTGAATGATCGTACCATATTTTTATATGATTTTTCAGGATTAAATTGGGATTTTTAATGCATTTTCTGGGACATTATTGCATGATTAAGCATTATTTTGAGTTAGGGACATTTGTATTGAATTAAATGTAATTAGGGGTAAAATGGTCATAATTTGTTAATTATTCATGCAAATGATTTCTTGGACTTTTGATGCTACATTGTGTTTAATCTTGCATTGTAAGTGTTTAAGAAGAAAATTGGAGATTTTTAGGGTCAGAATCAATGTTTTGAAGACTGGGGAAAATTACAAGAAAGGGCCAAACAATTTCTGAAAATTGGAAATCAATGAAGAAAAGAGCCAGAGACAAATTACAGAAAAAACCCAGATGTTTCAGAAATGTCAGTTATGCCCCCAAAAATATTTTGCAACTTCTCAATTTAGTCCCTCTTGAAATACTTTCAAAAGTTTCACTTAGGTCCCTACCTTAAACTATGCGTTTTGCCTTAGGTCAAAATTCAATTTTGACCTTTCTTGGGTGAGACCCGAGACGCAGCAAGGGAGGAATTGGATATTAAAAAAAAAAGGATCAGAAACGCAGAAAAGGGAGAGCGGCGGACAAAGAGAGAAGAGAGGGAACGAACGAGAGAAAAAACAAAGATTCAGAATCGGGACTCCCTCTTCTTCCTTCCATCCGATCGATCTTCACTCTTCTCCCTCAAGGGTCGCCGGCGACCTCTTGTCCTTCATCTTCCGTCGCCGGTGACCCTGAAACAGAACCAGCCGAAAGAAAAAAAAAAACGAACAGAACGAGAGTGAGCCGCTGGAACCACTGGGACCTGAGACCTGCTTCATCGTTCTTCTTCCTCTTCCTCATAGTCGCCGGAGGCCACCATCCTTCACCTCTCGCCGGCGACACCATCTCCTCCTACAGTCGCCGGCGAGCCACCACAGTGCTTCATCGCTGGACCGGAGATCCAGAGGGAGCAGTCGCGGAAAACGAAGAGGAAGGAGGGGAAATTTTGAGAACGGGCAAAGCGAACCAGAACCAGGACCATCTTCTTCATTTTTCACCTTCTTTTTCTTCTTGCCTTCCTCTCACCTTCAACCTTCCTTCTTGAATTTTCCGGCGAGTTTTCCAGATTCCGGCGACTTATTCCCAGTTTCCGGCGAGTTTTCAGATTGCTATGATTAGTGGCTGATTTCCCTTGCTTCTTGGAGATGGAAATTTACTTGAGTTCAGAGCTTCAAAGGGGAGTTATTTTGTTCATTCTATTAGTCCAGATTTATACATTTAGATTGCCTAGTTTTAGGGATTATTGTGTATAAATTCTGGAACTGAGATTAATGTTTATTGTCTTTATTAGTTTGACAGTTGTGATTGGATTGAATTTTGTGGCTTGTTGGATTTATATATATGTATTTCCTTATTGATTCAATGATATTGAATTGTCTACGTGGTATTGTTAGATAATATGATTGAATTGGATTAATTGAGTGGCGTGGTATCGCATTCATATGAAGAGGAACCAAGTTGCATTAATTTAATCCTAATCACACACTAAGTGGTTTTAAACAATATCTCAAGAGGTAGTAGTTTGCTATGGTAGTAGGAGCTACTATTAATTGGGAATATTGAACTTTCAAGTGGTATCTTGGGGTTTTCATCTAGACTTAGTGCAAATTTACTCCTATATTTAATTGAACTATGATAGTCATATCCCATTTCCAAGAGCATTCATACTCATTTTCATTCTCCATTCCATTTTATAAAGAAAATACCAAAAATAATAGTTTAGCATTTAATTTAATTGCATTCTTATTTTAGTTTATCAATTGAAAAATCCAAAACCAATTTTCCCCTTGTTTTAATCGCATTTGCATGATATTTAGATTACCTAGGAATCAATAAAAGGCTCCTCGAGAGAGAGAACGATCCTAGATTTGCCTATACGCAATCCTTGGTTATTTTTTATTGTGGACCCCAAAGCTAAAGACAAAAATGGCCTCATCACTGAATCCAGATAAATTGGTTGTCTACTTCTCAACTCTTACTCTAAAAAATCAGTTCTAAAAATCCAACAGTTCATGCACCATTAAAAATCAGTTCTGAGAATTTCACCTTATCAAAAACAAATTCAACCCATTCATTTATTAAATAAATTCCAGGCATTGAATTTATGAGTGAGACAAAAGGATTTAACAACTATGCATTAAAAACGAGTTAATAACTACAAATAACAAAGGAAAATAAACATAAATCACATAGATAAGGATATGCCAACCAAGATATTGTCAAAATAACAATAAAATTACAACGCAAAAAAGTAAAAAATAAATAAATCATCCCAATTAGTGTTACTTATTGTATTGTGTTCCAAAGCTTTGAAGACAATGGTAAAGCTGAAGGAAAAGGAGATAGAGGTCTACAATAACAACATAAATGAGTGAGTAACAACATGACAATTTGTAGCAGGTATTTTTATCATTAGAAGAAGAACATTGTTGCATTTCTGTTTCATTGATGAATATTTCATTAGTTAATTATGAGTTTTAATGTCAGTTTATGTGAAAAGTATATCTGTCTTCGCCAAACTATTTCTCATCCTACCATTTCTAAATACTTTCTACTTTAGCTACAAATCATCATCAGCGTAAAATAGTTTAGTGCTTTAATTGGTCAAATATAAAATAAATAAATAAACACACACAGACACTCACACAAATGCATTTTGTGATGTCTTTTTAAACCTAAAAGTATTTTTCCCCTTTTGGAGAAGTAATCAGAACTTAAGTGAAATATGCAGTTCCGGTGGGCGTGTGAATCAAAGGTATGTGTGTTTGGAGGTATTAATTAACTCATCGAATCAGTCTCATTATGAAGGATCACAAAAAAATTCCCAAGATGAATATGCTATGATCCCAAAATATTGACAATAGATTGGAAGAAATTAAAGAAAATATGTTAAGTATATTAGATTTTACATTCACAAATTAAAGTATGCAAACTCGTGTGCACCCAATCCATACATGTATTTTATTAAATAATTCGTGATTCTTATACTTATTCACTAACAACTATTATGATATTCAGCTTCATTCTTTATTTATAAATCGCAGCTTAGGCATAATCAGTGAGAGAAGCAGGTTTGAGAGAAGCAAACATGTTGACAATAGATGAACTAATTTGTATCTTTAATAGAAAAATTCAGTTGTCTTTTATTTTAAAGAACTTCATCATATGTTCATACCGCACTACTTTTATGTTTGTTTGGCAGCTGTGCATGCTAGCTTTGAAACATTTATCCATAGAGATCGAGCGTTGTTTTGAATATTGTTGCTGGGTTCAAATAAATTTGAAAAAGTGGGAATTCTATATTTCTTATGAAGACATTCAAATCCTGTGGTCAATAGTGATTATGAATATTATTTAAAATAAAATAAAATTATCTGTTCAAAAAAGAAACTGAAATATGCCTCGCCTTTTCCGATCATTAGGCTCATTTTTTGGGGTCATTTTTTATATGAATTAATAGCTTGAAGTGGAAAATGTATGTTCTCTAGATGGAAGACACGTCAAATTGAATTTATGGTTTATGGAATGGATTAATTGGCACGAATATAATTCAAGCAACATGAAGTTGCCACGGCTACGAATTGGTATTTTGAATCGAAATGCAAAAAACTTGGTGGATATACAATGGTGGCACCCAAGCCTTCCTCTAAAAGTAAAGGCCATAGGTTTGAATTTGTGAGTATAGTAATGTAATAGTACTTCTGGTGACATCTATTTAAATTAATATAAGATGTTTAATTGATCTACTTAAAAAAGGCATGCATCCAGTACACATGGACATACGGCGTCCGTCTCTCTGACTCGTTTCTTCTGTCTGGGAGTTATTCTTAGCATTATTATTTTAGAAAGACCCATATAGTGCATGTCTATTCTTGTTGATCACTTCCTGCATTTGTTTCTTAATCTTCACTTTCTTTTCCTTCTATATATAGTTCCCGGGATTTGAAACTCAAACAGCAGGAATTTGAAGCAGTTTGATAGGACCCTGCTGGGTCTCAGCTAACCTCCATGTTAATTATCTTCATATGTCTTGGATCATAACTCCCCTTACTTTTTATTATTAATTAATAATGGTCCAACTGAGTTTTTATTTTGACCTTGAAAAAAAATACTTTTTTATATCATCAAATAAACAACCCAACTGTAGGTCCAACATAACACAGAATCAAAAGACAAACAAGATGAAACACAATGCCTGAAGTCTTGAGTAAATAAAAGCTACTCCCTCGATGATGCGGTCCTTATATTATAACATATTTGGAAAGTTGATTTTGATCTTACGAAGTATGATTGAGCCTTAACACTTTCACCAAAAGCCTATATAAAACAACGGATGACTTGGCTTCTTTCATTTTCTTTTACCGTCCGCTCTCATTATTTACCCTTTCATAACTATTAGATCAAGATGTAATGACTCTAAAGATTGTCGGCAAGAAAATAGCCATGAGAATTGATTTTGAGTCACATTTTGGTGGAGCATTCCATCCTTCAGTGCGAGAGACTGAGAAGCCGGGTCCATATTTGGTGATAAGTCTATGTGCTAAGATTTGATAGGAGAATTGGACCTAATACATAGATATAAGTCGAGTGAAGCTCAGTATTAATCTATACATAATTTGTATTATAATTAATGCATGAATAATTTAAAATGGTAAGTTATAATCATTAAATTATTGATTATTCGCAGTATACTTATATATCATAATGTAATATATTAAATCGAATAAGTGTCCCATTAATTTTGAGCCACCCATCTTGGTGGAGCATTCCATCCTACAGTGCGAGAGACTGAGAACCCGGGTCCATATTTGGTGATGCATAATCCAAAGCAGAACATAATTTATTCGTGCCAACTGAGTTTTGAAACTTTTTAATATTAAAAAAAGTCTATGTGCTAAGATTTGATAGGAGAATTGGACCCAATACATAGATATAAATAGAGTGAAGTTAAGTATTATATATCTATACATAAATTGTATTATAATTATTGGTGCATGAATAATTTAAAATGGGAAGTTATAATCATTAAATTATTGATTATTCGCAGTATACTTACAATAGAATAAGTGTCCCATTAAATATGATTCATTTGAGTCATCACAAGGATTATGGTATTAGATTTATGTGGTGTTATAATTCAAAATACAAAATAATTGCACAATTATAGCGAAAAACTCCCCTTCAAAAAATTCACCGACTAATCTGCCTATTTTTCCAGTTTCACATAAGGTTTTCTGAATATTGAGTTAATTAATTTTTGACAAATCAACTAAATATACAATTTAATTCTCAAATCAGATCCCACCAATTTTTCATTTTTCTTATTTTCAAAAAAAAAAAAACGAATCAACTTGATACTTATCTATTTTTCTAAATCGACAGTTTTGTGTGTGTATAATATATATATATATATATATATATATATATATATATATATATATATATATATATATATATATATATATATATATATAGTTTATCGTTTGTCATGTCACTTGACATAAGATTATGTCAAGTGAGCTCAAAACTACGTCGTTTTGGGAGTTAATGAAGTTAATGAAGGGTGTTTTTGTATTTTTGTTTTAGTATTTATTATATGAATTTCCTTCATTAATTCTCCTGACCTAAAACTACGTCGTTTTGAGAGTTCATTAATTCCTTTAACCCCAAAACGACCTAGTTTTGGAGTCACTTGACATAACCTTATGTCAAGTGACATGACAAACGATAACCCCATATATATATATGGGGTTATCGTTTGTCATGTCACTTGATATAAGGTTATGTCAAGTTACCTCAAAACTACGTCGTTTTGGGAGTTCATTAATTCTCCTAATGCTAAAACGATGTCGTTTTGGAAGTTAGGGGAATTAATGAAGGGTGTTTTGGTAAAATTCATGTAATAAATACAAAAACATAAATACTAAAACACCCTTCATTAATTCTCCTAACTCCCAAAATGACGTCGTTTTGGGGTTAAGGGAATTAATGAACTTCCAAAACGACGTAGTTTTGGGGTGACTTGACATAACCTTATGTCAAGTGACATGGCAAACGATAAACCCTATCTATATATATATATATATATAAAAGAAATATATTTTGAATTAATTCAAAGATCAGCATTCAAAAAAAAAAAAAAAAAAAGAATTGTGGAGAAGCTCATAAAATTTAACTGATTCTCCTCAATTTTCTTTAACCCAGCAACTGATTTTCCACAACTAGGAATTTGGTAGCTAGTGTTGGATCCAACCCAAAATAAACACGTGTTTGAATTGTAGCCATAAAAATGAATTTTTTGTTATTTTTTATTTTGGTAAAAGGAGAGGCATCTAGTATTATATATATATAATACTAGAGGGGGATTGAGTACCACACAATTACATAAAAGCACTGATCTAAGGTTGTTGGGGCAAACAAACAAAGACAAAGATGTAGATAGCCCTTCTTTGGCTAACCCATCAGCCAATGCATAGTATAAATTGCAATTTAACCTCTCAGTCTTCTGAAAGCAGTCATCGTATCTGTAGCAGGACCAAACTGCTCTTAGGTTCCCACCTACCCTGGATCAATTTGTCAACAAGTATTTTTGAGTCAGACTCCACAAGTATTCTTTTGTATCCTTCATCCTTTGCTAACCTCAGGCCTTATTAAAAGCATAGCCCACTCCTCAGCTTCATGTGCACTACAAAGACCCATCATATGCGTAAAACTTGATAGCCATTCACCTCCAACGTTCCTAATAACCCCACCGCACCCTGCTATGCCAGAATCTGCAGAGGTCACCCCGTCTATATTGAGTTTTACCCAGCCGACAGGTGGGGTCACCCATTTAAGGGAATCACAGCAGACCGAGGCACGTTCTCGGCTGAAACATCCATAGAATCACAGTGTAGGTTAATAATGGCTAACGGATATAAAGGTTTCTGAAAACTATCATCAAAGACGCACTTATTCTGCCAAGACCATAATAACCACGTAATAACGTCCCAGCGGAGACTTCAATTTCCATAATTATCATATCCCATTCCTTCCCTTAAATTAATAGAAAACCAGTTTCTGAGATCAGACGAAAAGAAGGATGAAACTTTATCAGGACTTACCATCTATAACCAAATCCTTCTTGCGTAGAAGTAGTCTCTATATGAATTTCATCTTCAATGCCAGCATTACAATAAGAACATACCGGTGACGAACTAGACCACCGACTCCTCCATTCCTTTGTGGGAAGTCTGTTCTGAAAAGCCAGCCAAAGAAACACTCTTATCCTCTCAACACCTCCCTGACTCCAAATACCCTTGTATGTACATACTGTCCTAAAGGTACTCCGGAGGTTTTTCTATCAGATAATAGGCTCTTTTAACTTTTAACAATAAAAATACCATGAGAGCTTTCATTCCAGACCATAACGTCTTCCCCTGCTGCTTCCATAGATGGCAAAATCGCAAACAACCTTTGTATAATTTCTCCAGAGCCAACAGTCGCCAAACGTGTAAAGTCCCACATTCCACACAACATCCAGTCTGCAACCTTGCTCCTTTCTTCCTCGATAGACAAAGGCCTAATACAATGGTTTTTAATCAAGTCCTTCGTGAGGAGCCAAAAATCCAGAAAGAAATGGACTGATTTTCCATTTCTAACTTGCCATTTGGTTCCAACCTCAACTATCTCTTTTTGCTCACAGACAAACTTCCAAAGACTAGAGTCCGATGACTTCACATTCAATAAATGACGATTCACTTCTCATAATATATTTCTTATTTGAAACCTCAGCCCATAAACCTTCATAGCCATGGACCAGACACCATGCAATTTTGTCCCCAAAGGCCCTATTATACCGAAGTCAATTTCTTTAGACCAAGCCCCCCATAATGCTTTGGTAAAGAAATCATGTTCAATCCTATTGGTTTTACCCCACATAAAGTTACGCTGTAGGCGTTCGATATTAGCACACACATAAGCAGGTAGCTTGGTATCCTGCATTGGGTACATAGGATGGAACTTATCACCGCTTTAGTAAGGGTAATTCTTCCGGCCATTGATAAGCAGCTGACCTTCCACGCTGAAAGTTTTGCTTGTACACGATCCACCACATACTGGAAAGTATCTCTTCCCCTCCTTTGAACAGAGAGAGGGAACCCCAAATATTTTCCTATCTCACTAGTTATTTCCCTACCTGTGATAATTTTTATTTTTGCTTTCAGCCCTGATGAAACCTTCGGGGAGAAGAAAATAGACGATTTTTCAAGACTCACTTTAGCACCAGAAGCTTGACAGAACTGATTCAAAGCTAACATCATACATTCTGCTTGCTCCTTGGTGGCATCTCCAAATAGTAAAAGTCATCAGCAAACATTAGATGAGATATTGCTGGTCCCTTTTTAGTATTTCCTCCCTCCCATCTTTGGCCCTATTTGGAGAGAGCGTTAGGGTAGCTTTAAGTAAAAAAAAACCAGAAAAAAGTAGTAATAGAGAAAAAACCTTAAGCCGAGTGTTTGGGTTAGGAATGAAAATAGGTTAGGCCAGACCAGGCTTTGGCTAAACAGGCCTGAGCCTGTAATCGAGGTAGAAGGCCTGAGTCTGGGTTTGAGCCTGAATACATGCTTTTTTTTAAGGCTCAGGCCTGAGCCTTTACGAGGCTTGGTCGAATCTGAAGCCTTTTTTTAAAGGCTTGATCGAGCTTGAAGCCTTTTTAAAGGTCTACTTACAATGTAGGCTTTTAAAAAGACCTCATATTGTAGGCCTTGGAGGCTATAAATAGGTTTTATACATATTGAGCCTATCAAAACCTATATAAATGTAGGCTTTTGTAGAATATAAGAATGAAATATAATAAATATTATGTTATTTATTTGATATAAATAAAATTATATTTATTTAATGTGTAAACAGATCCAGCCTTAACAAAATAGACTTGACCTATTTACATATTTAGGCCTTTAAATAGACCTTGGTTTGACCTTTTTAACAAACAGGTCAGGCCAAACCAGACCCTAAACAGGCCACTCTGTAGCCCACCTGATAGGGGTTTGACCTATTCTCACCCCTAGTTTGGGTAAAGCTTTAAGTCCATTGGGTTTTTTTTTTAAAAAAAAAAAAAATCCTAAAAGTCAGTTTAGGAAAAAGTTTCATGGGGAGCCCACTATCTTGTTGTTGACTATTGGGAGTACAAACAGGTCTATTTAATATATGCTATCAATTAAAATAGTTTGGAAAAAAAAATATCAATTTGAAAAATAATGTGAATTGAAATTTTATATTTATGACCAAGATAAATATGCTAACTAGCTACGTTCATGACCTGATGAAGTATAATTAATAAAAATTAAAATTCTTTTGTTATATTTTTTATGTAATGTTTATTAAAATATTTCTCATAATTATTAATTCAACTATGAAGTACCCTATATGTGTTACAGGCACACAGAATCATTTCTGATTATTTGTGTCTAGAGAAAGTTAATGATGTCTGAGTTAGAGGGATCTGACTAGTTTTTTTATTTTAATTTTTTTCATATAAAAAAACACCAAATGATGATTTTTTTTCCTTTTATTTAAAATTAAATTTAACATATCAATATTTCAGAATATACCATGAACATCTAGGGTTTGTTTGTTTCTGTTTTTTGCATTTCCAAAACAATTTTATAAAATTGTTTTAAGAAATAAGTTTTGAAAACAAAAAATACAAAAATTCTGTTTGGATAGTTGTTTAAAAAAAAAAAAAAAATCTATTTTTGAAGTGACGTGATGGCAACCGTCGCCGGTGGTGATGTGGCATGGTTGTTGTCGATAGTGGATATGCGGTATTTTCAAAAAATTAAAAAAAAAAAAAATAGAAGAACAAGAATAAGAAAACATCTAAAAACTGTTTTAAGTTTTTAAGAAAAAAATTCTGTTTTCTTCTTTTAAAACAACTTCTTGAAAACAAATTTTCTAACAAGTTTTTTTTTAGTGTTTTCATTTTTTGAAAAAAAAAATGTATTTAAGAACAAAATCAAACAAACCCTTAAAATTTCAATTTCAATACTTCTTCCCGTCTTAAATATGAAATAGAGTTTTAAAAAAAAAATTGGAGTAATTAAGAAAGTTAATTAAATTGCTTTAAAATATTTTTCCTAACTTATATACTTCATCTGGTCAACAATATAGGCTCTTTCTAGAATGAAGGCATGATTCAGAATATAAGTTACCTCTAGTTTAATTAATGTGTTTTTTCCCTGTTTTGACCTTGTGATTAATACTTACTTTCTAACTTTGTCCATTTATTATATCCCCCTCTCAAAAATAACATCTCAATGCAATTAAACACATTTATCAAAAAGGGTAAAAGTGAAAAAAAATACATTTTAAGACATATTAAATTACTTAACTGTCATTTCTTATTTCTCGTGATATATTTGAAGTGCCTTACATTATGGATCAGAAGGAATATAATTTAAGGATGCACAACATATTATATAATTAAGTAACTTATTTAGCTTCATTAATCTCTCCTAAAAAGAGTCAACTATGTCTTATATTTAGGACTTGAAAGAATGATACTTCATTTAACATTGCCTCGATAACAAATGCATTTTTACCCATTTTGCTGGCTTTTTTTCTCAATTTGCCCCTTATTAAATAACGATTTACCAAAATGCCCCTGTCAAGAAACTATTTCTTAATTGCACCTGTCAGAAAACTATTTCCCAATGTACCCCTGTTTTTTTTTTTTTTGAAGACTCCCACGATTTAGTCGACTAAAAAACTCATTTAGTCAACTAAATCATTAAAAAAAAGTTTAAACTTCAGAAGGCCATAACTTCTGGCTCGGGAGTCCGAATCAAGTGATTCTTTTTCTGATTCCACATAACTTTTTGAGATCATGCACTGACATAAAAATTAACTTTCAGATTTAATGAAGAGAAATGAGGAAAAACAAGTGATTCTTTATTGTGCAAGAGATACTAATAATTCATTAAATATAATCAAGTGATTATTATATATATATATATATATATATATAGTTAGAAATTGAACTCCAATAAATAATTTCTTTATTCATCCGTGATTTATTCCTCCTAAATGAGGTTTACTTGTACAGATGAAAAATTAACAACAACTAGCAATAAAGTAGGAAATAATCCTAAATCAACAACTATTAGCTAGGAAGTAGGAAACAACCCTAACAACCTGCTACTTATTTAAAATTCCTAAAAGAATGGAAATAACAATAATTCAAAATTTAAACTTCGAAAAAGAAATAATTAAAATAACAACTTCCTTTCCCATTTCTATTTCAAAGTTTAAATTTTGAATTATTGTTATTGTTATTCTTTTAGGAATTTCAAATAAGTAGCAGGTTGTTAGGGTTCTTTCCTATTTCCTAGCTAGTAGTTGTTTATTTAGGATTATTTCTTGCTTTATTGCTAGTTGTTATTAATTTTTCAGCATGGTCAATAAACTCGTAGCCGTTAAGGAAGGAAGAAAAAAAAAAGCACCTGATAAAACAAATTCGTGTAGTTACAAAAACCAAGTAAAAGACATAAAACACCCCAACGGAATCAGAATTTTTTCCGGCAATTCAAGATAAAAGTTCTCACAGATAGTTCTTACCTCATAGATATAAATGATAAAAACTAATCCATAACCACGATAATCTCATCCCTCATCGGAGTCATCTCTTCATATTCTAATCCTATTGACCGGATGAGTATTTAATAATAATCTCATTCTCATCCAAGTCATCTCTTTATGTGATGCTCTTGTAGACGCGTCACCCTGTCTATATCCATCCAACAAAAGGGATCTCTACTTGGAAAAACAATTTCTTCACTGCCGTGAGAAGTAGAAATCGGCGAGTTTTTTAATCCAGGGCTATGGAGGGCTCAATCAGGTGTTCGGCCAACTATGTCCCTCTCACTCCGATCAGCTTCTTGGAGCGATCAGCCATCGTCTACGGAGACAATCTTTCTGTCGTGTACGGTGATGATGTTAGATACACTTGGAAACAGACCCTCCAACGATGTACCAAAATTGCTTCAGCTATTTCCCTCCTCGGAGTTTCTCCCGGCGACGTGGTCAGTGTCCATAATCCGACCCTGTTTTCAGAATTATCTCATAGATATTTTATATGTGAAACCACGTACGATTTGGACTCACCTTGCCAGTGGCGAAGTTCTTTGATTATGATCTTATCTATAGCCAATATTGGAATTTAAGAGTGTACTTAGAGGTTTTGGCTGATCCTATTAGTTTAACCAGCTTTGTTTCAAATTGGTTTGAAAATCCTTTTTTGCTTTGATCCCGTTTTCTTTTCTGGGTTTTTTATTCAGAATGTTTTGGATTTCTAACTCTGGACAGTGTCTCATCAAACTCTTCTGGAATGAGATTATGAGAATTGAACCATTGGTTACTGCTGTTCTTTGATTCTGCTTATCACTTAATTATGCTACTCTTGGGCATTGATTTATCCATTCTCGCTCTTCAATGATACTACTGATATATTAGCTTTGTTAGATCCTCAGAAATTTCTCTCATACAGCTTCATGTATTGGAGTTTCTTTTCTGGTACTCCTGTGGTATAGCTTTCTACCTTATTGGCTCTTAAATTTAGCAGAGTCTCTTATCCATCAAAATATTAATGAAGATAGTAGTTGGCAATTGGTATAATTGATGTTTCCTTTGCATTGGTATACAATTTTGTTTTTGCTTCCTTTCTTCTTGATCTGGTTTGGTTGTACTTGAATCGAACTTAATCAGTCCCCTTACCACATTTACTAAGAATGACCATTTTATTTGATCAGGTTGCAGTACTAGCCCCAAATACTCCAGCCATGTATGAACTTCATTTTGGTGTTCCAATGTCAGGGGCTGTTCTCTGCACTCTGAACACACGACACGATTCCCGAATGGTGTCTGTGTTACTAAAACATTCAGAGGCTAAAGTTTTTTTTGTAGACTTTCAACTGCTAGATATTGCTCAAGGAGCACTTGATATCCTCTCCAAATCAACATCCAAGCTTCCCCTTTTGGTCTTGATTCCTGAATGTGGTATTGATAACAACAACAACAACACATCCTCTACTGGAATGTTGGAATATGAGCAGCTCCTAGCTAGAGGAAATCCTGATATTCAAGTGAGAAAACCGAAGGACGAATGCGATCCGATCTCACTCAATTACACTTCTGGAACTACATCAAGCCCCAAAGGTGTAATCTTCAGTCATAGAGGTGCCTATCTCAATGCTTTGGCCACAGTTCTTCTCAATGATATGAAGTCTATGCCAGTTTATTTATGGTGTGTTCCTATGTTTCATTGCAATGGATGGTGTCTCCCATGGGGAATTGCTGCTCAGGGCGGCACAAATATCTGCCAACGAAATATAACCGCGAAATCAATTTTTGACAATATTTATCAGCACAAGGTGACACACACTGGTGGTGCTCCAACAGTTTTAAACATGATAATAAATTCACCTCTAGATGTTCGAAAGCCACTTCCCGGGAAGGTGGCGGTGATGACTGGTGGTGCACCACCACCGGCGGAGGTTCTATTCAAGATGGAAGAACTGGGATTTGTTGTGACTCATTCGTATGGTTTGACAGAAACTTATGGTCCGGCGACAGTTTGCACCTGGAAATCAGAATGGGACAGCCTTCCTAGACACACACAAGCTAAACTCAAAGCGCGTCAAGGAGTATGCCATTTAGGTCTTGATGAGCTTGATGTGAAGGATCCTGTGACGATGAAGAGTGTACCGGCTGATGCGAAAACCATGGGAGAGGTAATGTTCAGAGGTAACACTGTGATGAATGGATATCTGAAAAATCTGGAAGCAACCCAAGAGGCATTTAAAGGAGGATGGTTTAGAAGTGGTGACTTGGGAGTGAAACATCCTGATGGGTACATCGAGGTCAAGGATCGATCGAAGGATATAATAATCTCAGGAGGGGAAAACATAAGCTCCATAGAATTAGAAGGTGTGATTTTCCGTCATCCTGCAGTTTATGATGCTGCTGTTGTAGGTAGGCCTGATGACTACTGGGGAGAAACACCATGTGCTTTTGTGAAGTTGAAGGAAGGGTTCAGTGCTACAGAGCAAGAAATTATAGATTTTTGTCGGAAACATTTGCCTCATTATATGGCTCCAAAAACTGTGGTTTTTCAAGACTTGCCTAAGACATCAACTGGTAAGACACAGAAATATGTTCTGAGGGAGAAAGCTAAGGCCATGGGAAGCTTGTCTGAGAAGAATATCACCAGCCGGTTGTAAAGTACTTTTGGTTAAAGGTGTGTTTGGATTAGCTTTTTGGAAGTAATTTTACAGTGTTGAAGGTAAGAATGTGGGAGAAATTTGTTCTGGCCTTACGAAAAATAACTTCTTTAATTGTTTTTGGGCGTTTCCAATTATAATGTCAGTTATTATGACTTTATTTAAGGCATGTTCATGTAGCTCCTCTTGTATATACTCCAATGTTCTGAGTTCATTTGATTTATGTCAGTTTGTCTTTGGACACTTGTAAGTTTATATCAGGTACTACATTTGTTGGAAACTGTAAGTATAAGATGATCAGAATTATATTGCATTAGTTGTCTCAAGGCATGACAAGGTAGCTTTCTTCAAAGAGATATTCATGCTCACACATATTTGTTGTTGGTAGGCCTCCTAAGATATAAATAAAAAGTCTCTGAACAGGAAGCAATATGAAGAAATTCTCTACTGTTGCTATCTGACATATTTTTAAGACTGCGAATTACTGTTTTAAACCATGCTTCTCAAAGCCATTAAGGATTTCTTTCATCATTATGTGCTTACGTGTTTCTAAATCTCATTTGTTTGTGTTGTGTATTTTTTTTTTTTTTTGGGTTATATTGCTACCTGGAGCAGAAAATTGGATTCCAAACTGTTTTTTTTTTTTTTGAAATTTTAGGAGAGGGAATGGGTTCGCCCACAGTCCAAGGGCAGGGCGCTATAGCTTTGCTCTCCAAGACATACAGGACTGAGAGTACACATGTCTTCACTTCAGCCTGCGTTTCCACAAGTTCACATCACCTACTATGTCTCCCCCAGTACCTTGATCAAATCCAGGATCGAATTCCCTCCCTTTTAGTGAAACTGTCTGACCCTTTGCCAGCGAGGAGTAGGATTCCAAACTGTTGGGCATATCCAGTACGGATCCTATTGGCTGACTGGTAGGGTTGGGCTTCATGGAAGGGTAATAATTATAGATGGGCTTGAAAAAAGGCTCATTAATAAGGTTGGCCTTAAGAAAGGCCCATTAACAAGAAGATGAGTAAGGATAAACGCTAAACAGTAACAAAACCTACCACAACTAGTGGATTTGGTTCAATTTTTTTTTTTTTTAGTTTCTTTTTTATTTTCAAAATAGTAGTTAATGGATACTTTTATTTTTCTACGCCTATTAAATAGAGTAAAATGAATTAAAATATTCAAAATAAAATATACTCACTCCGGTGCTAAAGACCCAATTGACTGTTTTTTTATAGGTCAAGAAAATTAAATAAACTATTTAATACCAACAGGGTCAGATAGGAAAAAGCACCAAAATAAGATTTTTTTTGCAAAAAATATATCTGATTAAAGCAGATTCGAAACATTTTACTAAAGTAATGCTCACGCCACTAGTGGTATAAAAAGGGTGTACGCCACTCAGTGACATAAGGGATGCTCACGCCACTCAATAGAGTTATTGAGTGGCGTGAGGGATGCATGCATACGCCACTCAGAGATTGAGTGGCGTATGCATCCCTCACGCCACTCAATAACTCAATTACTGAGTGGCATGAGCATCCCTTACGCCACTGATACAAAAAGTGTCAAGGGCGTAAACCTCTTTTACGCCACTAGTGGCGTCGTGGCAGGTGACGCCACTAACTGCATTAGTTTGGTAAAATGTTTTGAATATGCTTTAATCAAGTATATTTTTTGTAAAAAAAAATCTTATTTTGGTGCTTTTCCCCGTTAGATCTAATGGAAAGGATTAATCTTTCATAATCCGATCAACCAGGTATCGGAAAAATTAGTTTGAAGAAGAAAGATTAATACGAATACATACTTTAAAGTAACTCATTTAATTTATCTCTTAAAAAAAAAGTCAAACTGGGTCTTATAGATACAGATCAAGATCAAAAAAATTTGTTTCCTCATATTTCTCAGTCAAACAGAAGAGGAAAGCAAGCATTTTTGGAGAACTAAACGCTGAACGTATAAAATATAAATATGCTAATTAACGCAGAGGTTCTATAGTTATGGCAGACATAAAAGAACTCGGTGAAATATGAAGCGATTCAGATTCGAATGCTGAGAGAAAAAAACGTAACCAACCAACAATTAAATTGCGAGGCCAAGGAAAGGAAAAAAGAAGAGATGAAGATGAAGAACTTACTGATCCTCTTAGAAGCTGAAGCAGCAGATGAAGAAGGCTGAGAAAATGGATGAACAACAAGAACTCACCATTGGGATGAGAGGGCGTAGTTGAGATCTGAGAAGATAAAGAAATAGTTGTGGTCCAAAATGTGATAGTTACGCAAACCGACCTTGCAGGACTAATATGTTGAAAGATTTGAAATGCTTAATTTAAAAACCACGTGAATTTGTTGTACTTGCTCAAATATTTCCTCTTTGCCTCTTGCACGTGGTGATATCGTGAAAGGTGGAATAGACGGATAGTGTTCCAGGTGATGCACGTGAAGATGTGAAAGCTCACACCTTCATAAATTAAAATATCTTCCAAATTCTTTAACGTTCACGTTCATGCTATTAATCTCAAATGATCAGTTTTTTTTAAAAAAATATTATTGTTAGTTTGTAAATTAAACTTAATATATCAATACTTAAAAAATATTTTGTCAACATCTAAAATTTTAATACTGACATATTTTTAATGATGTTGGTGTTACGTAACTTGAAGACATTATACAAAAGTTGCAAGAATGTTACAATGGGAGAACCTTCCTACAGCCAAGTAATTATCAAGCTTTAAATTGAAACAACCTATAACCAGTTGATCTGAGTATTTAATGGTAAAATGAAACATTTTGTAAAGTCAAAAAGAATAAATGAGCACTTTTGCCTACAAAATTGGGATATAAAACTGGAATGTAACCTGTGATTCTGTAAATGTACCGTGGAGGTAGTATAATGCAACTAAAGATAGACTTGTAGTAAAATAAACTTTGAAAAGCATCTTTAGATGTAATTCGGAGGATTAAGTTTTGTCCATAGGAAATATTCTCAAATTACAATCATCGGGGCAATTAATCGTTTCTTCTCTTGGAAGCATTTCAATCAGAAAAACGGTCGAAGCTTCAACCAGGAAAAGAACAGTAAAAATCAAGCATATATGTTCTGGCGGAGGAAAAAAAATCATTCAAAGCATGATTACTAGAAATCCGGCCAATCCTTCAAAGTAATTTTACAAGAAATCTGACTTGGAGTATATTTACAATTAAAATAACTCTAATACGCAAAGCAACGACCAAAGGCTGGAGGATCAAAGAGGACGACAACATCTTGTGGCGAAGAATCAACATGGAGTTACCTCTTCAAAACTTGTTCCATCCAAATAAATCCTCGCTCTCGTCAAAAATTTCCCTTCCAAACAAGGGAAGGGGAACTACCCTCCCATCCCAAAACCCAGTGCCAAACAATACTACATTAACAAAGCCTCATCCCACTAAGTGGGGTCGCCTACATATATAGCACCATGTTATTGTACTCTATTGAAATTCAGATCTTTAGATAGATTATTAATCAAAAGATCTTGCTCTATAACCTTAGTGCCAAACAATAGAGTAGGAAATAATCTAACTAGAAATAAAATGACAGAACCAAGCCCCAATACCCGAAATAAAAAGAAGAGCACTACATGAGAAGGTTTACGCATTTCCAATCTTAGGCCTTAAATCTCTGAAAGAGGAAGACAATATCCTGAAGAGTCCATCTGGGTTATCAGCGTGTACCTGTTGAATAGGCAAAGTAAGTTTCTTTATACAATGGCACGCAACTATAATACAGTACTCCCTCATTTTCATTTATAATATAGCCACCTGAAGCGTAATGAATAGGCACAATAGTAGGGCTGAGCAAGAAACCCATAACCCAGTGAGCCCACCCACAGCCCGATGTAATTGGGCCAATTTGAGCCCGCCCAAAAAGAATTAAATGGGTTGGACTAAAACCCAACCCATCTAAGAATTAAATGGGCGGGTTATGGGTACACCTTTGGGTCGCCCATACCCACCCATTTAGTGTGTATTTTTTTTTTATTAACTCCCCTAACCCTAATTGCTATTGACTCTTACTCTCTTTCTCTTATATTTGCCTATTTTAACTGGCGAGTCGTCACAACTGAAATATGCAGATTCAATGGAAACATGCCATTTTTTTAATCTTTGAACTTTAGTTGTAATGTTTTAATTTAAAAGTTAGAGTTTTAACATCAAAATTATGTTATGATGGTACTTGACTAAATTTAGGTTCTTGTGTGAATTATTATTATTGAACTTTAAAGATTCAGATTTCAAAATTTAGAATGATTGTGGAATTTATTGAGAGAGGAAACCTAATCTGAATTCATTAATCTTCAACTCTAAATTAAAGAGAATACATGCGGGCCTTTATATAGGCAAACCTAGAGCTAACCCTAGAATCTAATAAAATCTAATCAAATCAAAACCAAATAGATACTTGACAACTTTGGGAGTAATCGAGCGCGACAAGATCGACGGCAACTAGCTGCGACAAGATCGACGATGAAGGTCCCATAATTGCTTGAGTCTTCAAAATCATTAGGCTTGTACTTCTTGAGTCTCAGAGGTCCATTTATTTTGTTTGGACTTGTACTCCTCTTTTTTGAGTCTCAGAGGCCTATGAATTTCTGAAATGACAATTTTGTCCCTCAATTTGATAAATGACAAATTGGTCCTGCGAATTTCAGAAATAACGGTTTGGTCCACGAATTTCTGAAATGGCAATTTAGTTTTCTGTCAAATTTTTTTTTTCAGATCTCTCTCCTTGCCCACTTTTTTTTTTTTTTTTTAAATAACAATGACTTAGGTCAGATAAATCAGCGCCTCGGACTGACAACTTAGGACAGACTGGTTATGCCTTCTTCTTCATCTTCTCCTTCTTTCTCTTCTCTCCTTCTCCTTCGATTTGCGACAACTAACAACGAGAGGAAGAGTCATGGACTAAGAGGATCGGATACCCATCTCTATTTCTTCCTCCAACTCTGGTCTGTGTTGTTGTTCCGGCGACTACCCTGTGGTGAGAGAGTTCGACGCTATCCGACGGTGGTCCGATTGAGCTATGTCCCGAACTGGAAAGAACAACTCGCCGGATCTCAAAACAGTTTGCCGGAAAAATAACAATGGAAAAACGCTTTCTTGCTTCTGGGCTCTTTTCTTGTTCGAAGGTTTCTTGAGGTGGCTCCTAGGCTCGTTGGAAAATAATCTAACTTGCCGACGATGGACAGATGTTAAAGAGGACAGAGGTGGTGGACGGTTTTCCTCCTCTCTCGCTTAAGCTCTCTTGGCTATGAGAAACTCATGGCTCTAGATTGCCTGGACGATGGAAAGAGGCTCTAGATTGTGTTCTCTGGTTCAACCAGAGATGTGTGTCTCCCAAGACTTGGGTCTTGCGAACTTGGGAGACAACAAGTCACCAGTGCCGGAAAACCAAAACAATGTTAATTTTCTTCAGGAATTAAACCTGGCTTTGATACCATGTGGAATTTATTGAGAGAGGAAAACTAATCTGAATTCATTAATCTTCAACTCTAAATTAAAGAGAATACATGCGGGCCTTTATATAGGCAAACCTAGAGCTAACCCTAGAATCTAATAAAATCTAATCAAATCAAAACTGATTGAGATATAATAGGAAATATCCTAAGATATAATATACCTATATCTAATCCTAAGATATGATATAATATATCTATATCTAACATAATAATAAGATAATGATTACTCTTAATTTAGGAGTAACTGATGGAGAAAATCTAGGAGAGAATAGAGGAGAGGTTACAACAACTTAGGGAGAATAATATAATATAATAATATTACATAATATTCCCACAATGATGAATTTAGATTTATGTTTAATGCTTATGTATGTTTTTTTTTTTTCAAAAAAAAAAACAAGTCAGATATAAATGGATTACCCAAAACCCAGTGAAACCCGCCCATTTATATGTTAGCCCATTTACACGGGCTTAAATGGGTTTAGGTATGGGTATGGGCTAACCCATACCCATTTAAAATTAAATGGGCGGGCTATGGGTTAGGGCATGGGCTACCCAACCCGCCCATTGCTCTGCCCTACACAATAGAATGCAATAAGATATAAATATGGTTCAATCAACTCACAACTATCTATAAGTTGAGCTATTTCAGGAAAATTTTGCCCCTGAAATCATTCGGTGAATAAAAACCTCATGTCATGTACTATCCTCCAATATACAGTAATGGTATGAGCAAACTGCTACTCAATGATCTAAATGTTGCACTTGCACCCAACAAGTCTTTGACAAGAAAATGGTAGCCTAGTTCAAATTTACTTAACATCATTTATACATAAAGGGTTTATGTGCACTTTTGCCCGGAACATATTCTTGGATGAGTTATGAACACCTTAAAGAAAATTGTGGGCGATATAGCACATAATCTTTCAAAACTGGTACGAGGTTTCCCTTTTTTGACAATCAATGTTAAGCCAACCATTGATAAAAACCAAGAGACTTCTGTTGACTCGAAGTTGATTATTAAAGAAAGGCAACATAGCAACAATTTTAGAAGATCATGTGCCACATTGGTACACAATTTTCTTTAGGGTATTCATCATAGCTCATCCAAGAATACTTTTGGGGCAAGAATGCTCTTTAACCCACATATAAATTGTGTCTCCAGGTATGGAAATGTATCTCCAAAATAAACATAAATGTGAGATGTTCAAAAGTTGAGGACCAACAGACATGCCAGCAAAGTTTAAAGATCATCAAACGAAAGCACATCAGGTTTTCGATGTTGCTCCTCACATTTCAGATTTCATTTTAATCATGCATGTCGGGGTGAATAGAAAGACAGTAAAAGGGCATGTAAATGTAATCATGAAAAGACTTGTAATATCTATTATGCTTTTATTATTTGTTCAGAAGTGTCTATCTGTTTTTATTATTTAAGCAGGGACACAAGGTTATTTTATCATCCCAACCTCATTCAGTTTTCATTTTTGTAACTAACTTTCCATCATACCAAACACAACAGTAAAAGACATGCAAAGGGCGAAAGCATACTCTAAGTAACTAACTTACCCAGTGGCCAGCATCTTCAAGAACATGCATTTCAACTCCACCTCCTTCCTCAGCAGCCAGTTCCTCAGCAGCATGGATTCGTTGAAGATCTTCAAGAGCCCATCTATGTAGACTTCTTTCTGCTTTCAGAAAGTTCACATGCACACCACGAGGAACATCTTCAACAATTTTCCTATGAATAAAAAGGAAAAAGTTAAATCATAGGCTTCATCAACAAACTTTTCCAGAATGGAATATTTTTATTTTAATTTTAGTGCTTATATCATCAGCTTAAAAATTCATAAATGCACTAAATAAGGAATACTTTCTCCAGTTATGTAGCCAACATTTGTCATTTAACTTGCACCGGAAATATGCATAATGATAATTCATGGCAGGATTGACCCCATCGTTGTGCAGACAAGTCAGGACTATAAAATTACATTAATTACAGCAATTATAATAGCTCATAAAAAGTACCACAAATTTGTTTCTTCGTATGATTGATACATTTCAGAAATCCCCTTTAGGTCAAACGTCCATGAGAAGCTTGATGATCGCGAGCCAAAGGAACTGGTTGGTTGTAGGTTAGTGACTACCCACTGCATGCAAGAAATAAATATAAGAAATTTAACAGGAAATAAAATTATTGTCCGGAGACTATTAGTAATATTTTTCACATCATCATCTTTTAAATGTATAATTCCTTTTTCATTATTCACAAGTTCATAAAGGCAAAAACATATGTTCAATCAGTCATCAAAAGGCCTGCCCAGACTTGAATGTAATTATTTCAATTAGAAAAAATATATTGGCCTTAGGATCCGATGATTAATAACTGATTTAGTCCTATAGTAGCATACATTTTACAATAAATATGAAAATTAATTGGAAAAATTATTTGATCTGTATAGTTCATTTCAATTTGGTTCCTATAGTTACTTTTTTCTTGTTTAGTTTTTCTTTCAAATGAAGTGTTTCTTCCTTGCCAAACGTTTAAATGTCTCTCCCTGTTATATTTAAATACTATAACCATCAAATGCATGGTTGGTGTAACCAAATAAAACCAAAATGAGGAACCCAATAGCAGTCAATATTGATGTATAATGTAGGTGCGTACCTGCGCAACATCATTAGAAAATCCTTGTTGAATAAGAGCTTTGACAACTTCCCTCTTTGAAGAGACCTTAGTTAACAAAAAGATCATTGAACAATTAGAACTTTTCTCACAAAGCCAAAAAGTTAAACTAAGTCTATGAATCAAGTCCATTGTTAAACTAAGTCTACAGATAATGGAAAACTTAAGATAAACTTAGAAACGGAAAGCACAAGGGAAAAAATCATACCAATATCTCCAAGGGCACAACAAGAACTTTCTATAAGTATTAGGTTTGTTGGGTGCTAAGTAGAGGCTTACAGATTGAACTACTAATACAGAATGAACTCTTGGAAGAGTTATTAAATATTTGTGGATTACTGATTGAACCCTACTTTTATCCCCCTAAGCTCAGCTCTCATCCTCTCTTTTCATTTTTCTAATGTTCAATTAATTTTTGTCATCTTCTCTATTTTCTCTCTTTTATCCTATACCAATATGCCCGAGAAATATGTTCTAAAGGAGCAAAACCATATGCAACATGGTGAAAGAAATTATCATCAATGGGTTTTTTCAATTTCTCCAAGGACACATTAATTGAGAAAAGCAAAAGAAGAAATCAGATATCTACTACCTCATTAGGCAAAGTACTCAAGAATGATATGAGTTCTGCAGGGTGGTCCTCTCCATCTCCACCTGCTCGAACTTTTCCTGGAGTTGCATCCAAAGCCCAGACCTTGAAATAGCATATGAGCATATAAGATGCAACTCAGTGTCACTGATACATGAATACAAACAAACAAGAGAGAAAGCACAAGCATGAACACCATATTTAACTTCCGTTCACTGTGCCCCATTCAAAGTCAATGATAGTAGATGCAATGATAGTACACAAAACTTCTAGGTCTTGCAAACAAGGCAATTTGAAAATAGGACCCACCAGTCAAGAAAATATTATTATCTGACAGTTTCCCAACATCTTATTAGATATAAAGCCAAAAGAAATGGCTAGAAATTTATTACAATACATGATTTATCTCAAAAAAGAACCTTGACTGCAGGTGCTTGGAGCTACACAAGAGATCCTTACTCGATGTTCTTATCATCCTACACACACTATTAAGAATTAAATACCATCAGGGAGTTTCTTCTATAATCATCTTGTCATAATAGGAAATTTGCCCTGTGGCTCCCCTTCAGATCCGAAGCTGCCTTTTGTGCATTATACATATAACCTATGGTGTTAGGATGATCAAAGGGAGATCTTTTCTTCCCAAGGTCCCTCATGATACCTCACTATATCCTTTTCAAATTTAGTGACCACTTGCAGGGAGAAAACATACTCTAAACAATAAATTAACATTTCTAATGCAAAGGAAATAACAAAGTTTAAACTAGTTTATTTCCCTCTAAAATAGTACACATCCAATAATTACATAAAGATATTGATAACCTATATGATTAATTAAATACTATTTCAGTATCAGAAATCAAGATTTAAACTTACTTTAACTGGACGAGCAAGAGGCTTTGCAGCTTGATCCACCATGCTCAAGACAACTGTGAATATAGAGCAATCAAGTAAAATAACTCACAAGGATAGCTATTGAAAATAGCATGGATGTTCTAAATGGAAGTAGAAAAAACCTTTTCCTCCAAAACTATGACCAACCAACACACGGGGCGTTATTCTCAGCTCTCGAACCTAGAGAAAAGAACAAGAAGGATGTCAAAACATGAAGTGAAAATTAATTTTATCCCCAAAACTTGCACCTACTCAGCTATCCTAAAACAAAATCTATAAAGTTCAAGAAATTTTTTATGCATTGCAGGAAAATTTGTGTTCTTATAAACATAACTATTGAAGTCAGACAGAATATTTTGATCAAAATTCTCTTAAACAATTAAAGTTCCCACTGAAATTGCCAACCAATTCATTGTCAACTAACCGTTGAAAAATACCAGTAACTAATTGATTGGTTAATCAGAAACATATGGAATAAAAAATCACCAAAGGCATACAAAATTTCGAAGGCACTTGTATGAAAACAGATTATGACAAATCCTGAGAAAAGCATACCAATTTCAAAACGTCAAGAGCAGCAGAGGTGACAGTATGAGGGCCCCTCTTTTTCATTGTTGCTGAATTGCCATGACAACGCAAGTCTACTAAAAGAAACTGTCATTAAAAAAAAAAGGCATTATAAGATGGAGATAGATGTTAGTCAAATGCCCATCTGACTGCCATGTTGGAAATAGGTTCTTTTTACCTTCCACAAAAATCAAATTGTGCAATATTAACTATGCTCATATTATCATTACTCAAAAGCAACTATCTCTTTCCATTTTTTATGCAAGGGTACAAGGGAAATTTCTCCCTTGCAAAATATTTTTTCTTCATTTTATTCCCTTTTTTTATTCTACATAATAAATATTCTAACATCTCATCCCGCAGCAATGAGCCCTAAAATAGGTAATTTAAAATGTGTCCTGCAAGGTCCACAGACCAGTAGCTAATATTGTCTGGAATAATTGCTATAATAAATTAACAACCAAATAATTCATGGCATAAAAACATGTGGAAAAATACCTGCCATGTTGGAAATTCTCGAGCCAATCTCTGAGTAAAAGTTCCTGCAATATCATACGTTTTAGAAGTGCATGTGAAAACTAGCAAACTCATTCATTTCACAAATTTAGATCTCTCAATGTAATCTTTCATTACTGAACCTTATTTATTGTCAAAATCCTATTTAAAGTATACTTGATGTTTCATATTGGTCCCCACATACTTAGTTACAACAAAGGCTTGCTGACCCACGCATCTGAGAAGGAAGATCTAGTAATTGCTGCAAAGGAAGAACTTAGAACAAAAGATGCAAAGGTTCGCTTATCATGTAAAAATCCAAGTGCCAGCTTTCGCGTATAAAGCACATTCGCGGAGTATGGTTTCCACCAATCTGGTAGTATATAAGAAGAAGGAAGACGTTCAGACTCAGTTCCAGACTGATGCTGTCTTTCATATCAGTGTCCGGTTAAGAAGAAAAGAAAGCTTGGGCTTTCCCTGCTTTGATTGGGAGTCTGCTAAAAAATTTTTTCCAAAGAATGCATCCAAAAGGTCCCAGATCCTTTAGTTAATGAATTTAACCCAAATCCATGAACTCTGACATGGCATGCTGATATGACAAATCCACTCCCAAGTCCTCCAGCACCACGAGACATTTGGCCTTTCTTCTTCCGTTCTCCCTTCTTTTCTTTTCTTCTTGGAGAATCTCATTTCTTAAAAGTTTACAGTGTAAATAGTTCTGAGATCTCAATTTGTTGGGAAGTACAAACGAGTTGAAAGATTTCAGTTTCAGAGTCAAATTATATAATTAATTCATCAAAAAATGATTGGAATTAGTGAAATAGGAAATGCATTAATTAGAATAAATAGGAAAAGATAAGAGATCTTATGAAATTTTAATTAATTGACTTAGGAAATGCATTAACGTTCAAAGCATACAGTACCTTTCATTCATTCCAACTCTTTACAAACATAAAAGGCTCATGAATAACAAGCAAAACGTACCCCAGTTTTTCCTGCTACCTAGGATCCCATGCAAGAAAACAGCTGTTGGTGGATCAGGTAAAGGCCTGTCCATTGCAGAACTCCATCTCACCTACACACCAAAATGTTTTTGTATCTTAGTGCAAATGATTTTCCACCATACCTCTTTGCAAAAACATTATCATGAAAAAAATAATTGTTTTTCTTTTACCAAGGTTCCATCTATATTCAGGACAGAAAAACAAACAGGAGATTAATGATCCTCATTGATCTTCAACTTTTAACAATATTTTCTCTCAGCAAGCATCCTGATATAGAACCAAATATTTTAGTACAGATCCTCCAAAGATACAGATAATACTTACGAGTTCTCCTTGAATCAGATCATATGCCTGCAAGGAAACAACAGGCATTTTAGTTGACAGAAACAATAGTTGAAATAAATACATGTCCTCAATAGTATTTAAGATGTCCTCATTCTGGCATCAAGCCACTCAACATATCAAAAAAAAAAGTCCTGGTTGGCCTATTTAAGAACTAGAAAATTACAAAACAAAACAAAATTGCCTTCGTGCTTCTGTCTACCCAAATATGAACTTCAGCAAAACAATGCACACAAAGATCAGTCAAATTACCAATATACTAGAATTAGTGCTGACTGCATTGCCCTTGTGCACAGGTTTTCATCCACCAATGCCATTGATATTTTCTGGTATTTGCTGCTACAGAAGCTAGGAGCCAACCGATAGACATTGAAATTATCATTCTACGGCAAAGCAAGGGAAAATAATCAGAGAAGTTATAAAGGAACTTCAACACCACATTTCTTAAGCGATGCAATCTCTTTTGAAATTACCACATTGATAAGACTAATCCGTGAAATACAATTAAAATGCGAGTGCAGAAACCTGAACTGCAACTGTTGTTTTGATTCCTTTCTTCAATTTTAGCTACATCAATGCAGAAAGCTCTTGAATTTATTGTTTGTCGAACCTAAATTGTCATAATCATTTTCCTTGCCCAACAATTCCTCAAGTAACTGAATCATATCATATATTGATATGATTCATATGAAATGTCCTATATCGCAAATCAAGCTTTTCCATATTTTATGACAGAGGAGAGGAGAAATCCTCGATACACATAACAACCCCCCATCCCGGGGAAAAAACAACAGCTTGAGCTACCCCCGAAATGAAGGTTAAATGGAAACCATAACAACAAAAATGGGTACAAAAAATCACAAATAGAAGATAAACACAGCCAACACCATAAGTATAAACGACATTCGCCAATGCAATAAATGTACCTTCGACAGCCGCAAAACCTTAGGAATGGCCTTCGGATTCATCCATAAATTGGAGACGGAGTTCACCTTCCTCAATGAAGAACTAACCGAACCGCCGCCGGTGCAGCAAGGCGGACAATTCAGCACCGTCGACATTTCGAGGGAAATTCACCGTCTCGATGACGCACAACTGTAGCTTGCAAAGGAAACTGAAAGGGAAGTAAAGGGAAAAAGGGAAATGGGAGAATGAGATCAAAACGAGGAAATCTAGGGAGAGAACGGAGACACCGAAAGGATTCGGTGTCCCGAACTTCCCGTGGCGGTGAATTAGAGGGACAGAGAGGAAGCCTCGTTGGTTCTCCACTCACAAGCAAGGCAACAGCACATGCTTGGTTCTTGCTTTTCAAACCGTTTTTGTGGCCCCGGTGATGCGTAGCGTAATGGTGAAATTGACCTATGCCTTCCAAACTCTCAACGACTTTGGACAACACTAATATTTTTTTTCGCACCTCACACCGTCCAAGTTTCCATAGTCTTAAGTTAACTACTAGTTGTAAAACACGTTTAACTATTTTTTCAAAATTAAAGAAATTAGGTAAGTTAGTTAATTATAATTATATAACAAATATAAGGGAGAATAATTTTTAGGTCCCAATTAAAAGAAATAATATCATAAAAGATTCACATTGGCAAGTGAACAGAAGGATTAGTAGGTGAATAAGTTATCATTAACAATTTATAGAACTTATCTATGATTTATTTCCCTTAGTTGTAACCTAAAAGTCATTTTCCCTAAATATAATATGTATAGAACCTAGTTTGAATATGAATTTTGGCTGTAAATGTAAGATTTTTCTTTTTCATTTTATTATCTCATATATATTTTATTTCTATCCTTCCATACATCACCAAAGAATGGAAAATATTCTTTAAGAGTCTGAGGTCCCAGAAATGCATAATAAATACTGCCAAAGCCCAATACTGGAGAGAAAATTAAGTGAAACACTTCAAACATAAAGTATGAAAAAAATGTCTATAACTTACTCACCAAGACTTACCCCCAACCTAGAGTAGTTAGATGGGGAAGTAAGATTGAGCCTTGTTCATACATGAGCTTCTCTGGTACAAAATGAGTCACTTCAAATAGGAATAGATTCATTGCTCCAACCCAAAATACGATTAATCCAGCATGGATTACATGAGTCACAGTAGTTTACCTAATAAATTGAGAAGTCGAGAATTCTCGGCTCACCAAGCGAAACCGATAGTTTCTTGGTCACGACCAGTTAAAGCTAAAGTTCCAACATACATACATACATACATACATACAATTTTTCTTCAAACTAATATACATAACTTATAAATTAATATACAGTTATAATCTAATGTCATACAGAAGTTCCATTAAAGAGTATGCACACACACATACATACATACATTTAATTTTTCTTCAAACTAATATGTATAACTTATAAATTAATATAATGTTATACAGAAATATTTTAAACAGATCATATCATATATAATATAATTAAATAATTTATTTAGTTTCCTTAATATCTTCGAATTATGCATATGTGACTATGTGTCTTACATGCTGTTCTGGTTCAGAACTCAGATGTCCGGCCTATTGAAGGTCCGGTGATTCGATATAGGATCTGTGTGCTCCTCCTGTATGCTTATAGGACAAGCGTTCAGGAGAAGGTATGATCACGCTACACAAGCAGGCGTTTCGCCTAAGGGGTGTGTGTGTGTGTGTGTTGAATATAGATTAGTCGGGGCTTAGAGATTATTGTGTACCCGCGCCCGTCTCCCTCCTCTCGTATATAGAGTATACCTGGTTAGTTAGTCCCTTGGCTGCCACACCGTACGTGTCCTGGGATCGTGCTGTGCGTGTCCGGGATCGTGTGTTGCCCCCCCACGGATAGTGGGTTGCCCCTGTACTAGCCAGTGAGATAATGGGCCTAGACTAGGTCCGTAATAGTTGCCCCCAAGCTCGGTTGCTCAGGTCTCTGAACTACCGAGTTTAGATGTTCGTTTGACTGAAGTACGGAAGTCCGAGTCTTTGTTGATCGCGAAGTAACATGATATCCTTGCCCCCCCAGCCGGGTTGTCCAGGTCTCTGGTCAACCGGGGTGGACATGTTGCTGAATCCTGATTTTGTATCGGAGCTGGTACCACCCGTTTTCATTTGATAAGGTGTCTATCATAATCTCCAACAACCTCGGAGTTACAAGTCTTCTGGTTGAATTGCCCCCAGACATGTGGTCCGGGTTATGTTTGCTTTTAAATTTCGTTGTTCTTCGACCATCCGGGAGTCCGGGCTCGCCTCTTGCACGGTCGAAACCTCCAAGTGTGGGTCCTTTCTCGGGTGATTAGCCTAACCGGTGGCGCCGGATACTTGATCGTGAGCGCTGCCCTTGTGCCGGCGCTTTCTACGTCGATTCCTCTTCTAAGTCATCATTAGCCTCTGCCACCGGCGTCCTCGATGTTGTGAAGTCGAATTGAGGGGTGCTAGCCTATACATTATAGCGTAATTAATGCCTGACGGATGCGCATTAAATGAACAGATCACGTCAGCCTTGCTAATGAATGAAAAGGCGCTTTTGCCCCCGTCGATTGGGTTTCGAAAGGTTTATACCCGCCAGGCCTCCTTCAATACCATTTTACCCAAGTTGTTCTGAAAAAATTCTCTCCTGACGATTTTCGCTTTCCGGAAGATAATCCGTCTCGTGAACCATCTTCATTCCACAACTTTCATCGAGCATCTCCATATCTTAGGCATGTATTATTGTTTCCACCTGCTCTTTCTTTTGTTCGCTCCGATCTGCTTTGTTTCACTATAAGATTGCGTACGTACTTAGTTGAAGTTCGGTAGATTTCTTCATTGAGTGAATTTTCGCGTAGTCTGTTTCAGTTCCCACATTTGTGCAAAAATCCCCTGTTTTCGAGTGAGCCGTTTCCTTTTCGGTTCATTGATCGTTAATACCTTTGAGAGAGTGGTTCCAAATGTCGAAGGACATAAAGGATATGACCCCGAAGAACTGGATGAACTACGCCAAACTGTCAGGGGAAGAAGCCGTTGGTGGCTTTGGGGCGATGAATCTTCTCGTCCAACGTCGCAAACCGTTGCTTTAACCGATTATCACCGTGGAGGCAAGGGAAAAACTTCTGGTGGCGGACAAGCGAAAACTCGAGACGGCACATCATCGGTTAGGGGAAGTCCCAATGTTTCCTTCCCGCTTCTTCCCAATCCAAGGGTGTTTAACCCGAGCTTCGACGTGTCCGCTTCTCCGGGCCTTCCGAATAGCCAGTATAACGAAGTGGCGGTTCGGGCCCTAGGGCCGAGGTTGATTCCTACATCGGGCCTTGCTATGACGCTTGTACGAATGCTCACAACTTATTTCTTGCGGGATTCCTCCACGGTGACTTGATTTTAGGCTCCTGCCGACACAATCTTGTCCCGGCTCCTCAAGCTTCATCGCCGAGTCCTGTTGACTTGGATTTTAATCTTACCACAACTGTGGAATCTCGCCTTCAATTTTTGACATCGGGTATGCTAGGAAGATTCTCGATCTTGTTTATATTTTTATTTGTGTTAGGTATAATGTCGTCGTCTTCTTCCCACGCGGCTGAGTCAGAGTCTGGAAATGCAAACCGCGCTAGCCCCCCACAGGATTTAATTGAACAATTCCCTTGGGTTACCCGCGAAGTGTTGTCCTATCGGTCGAAGCTGACCATAGAAGACTTGGGAGGTCTCCCAGTTAAAGAGACTAGCGCCTACTCTCTGTCTCCGGAAGAGGAAGAGCTGTGTGCTCAGTGAGGGAGGAGCCACAACTCTTTTTCTTTTTCTATGCAGACTACCTCACCAGACTTGGTATTCGCTTTCCCTTTTCCGAATTTCAAATGGCCACCCTCCAATTCCTTAGTGTAGCTCCCTCGCAATTACACCCCAATGGATGGGGTTACCTAATTGCCTTCGAGTGGTTTTGCATGAGCCTTGGTCTGCCTTGCACCACCTCTATGTTCTTCTACTTCTTCACCCCCCATACCTCTCGTTCCGGGAAAGAGCCGCCGGAGCTCAAGGGCTGGACGTCCATTCGGGGAATAGCCAACCGGCGTTTGTTTACCCCAGTCTCTGACTCTTTCAAACGCTTCAAGAGCAACTTTTTTAAAGTTGTCGCTAAAACTGGCACAACTCCTTGGTTCCTCAAAGGGGACTGCTGCAAAAGTCGATCGGGAATTTAATTTGTATTGGTGTCAAGATCACCACAACGTGTCCCCTAGCGCCTATAAGGTAGAGCGGTCCAATCTGCTGAAGCACGAAAGGAAAGCCATCGACGCTATAATAGACCATGTGAGGGCGAACGGCCTGTTGGGGCCGGCTCCTTGGTGGCCCAATATCGGGCCGAGGCTCGGCGTCGAGATGAGATGGTGTCAGGCCGAGTATGATATTTACGCTGTTTAAATATCGGCGTTGATCCACGTCTTAGTAAAGTATTCATCGTTTTTGCCTTCCTAGTAGCTAACACGGTTATGCGTGTTTCGTGCGAGTCTCAAAATGAAAGAGCCGCAATATCTTTATGGGATCCCAGAGCCAACAACTAAGGGGAGAAAGAGGTCGGCCCAGGACGCGGGCAAGTCGAAGGTCGGAGAGTCATCGAAGCAGGCCGAGCCAAAGAAGCTCAAGGCGGAGAGTCGTCGAAGCCCGCAACGATGCGGTGGCTGTCTGTCCTATCCGAGCCTCCCCTACCGCGGCCTCGCCGCCTCCCAAGTCGACCGACGTCGGGCCCTCCTTATTGCCTGATACCCCGGTTCCCCCTCGTCCTCCAACTGTCATTCCCCGTTCCCATTTGTGGAGTAAGGGAATTACCGAAGAACTCACATCGCACTCCTCCTACCCGCTATCAAGAGCCAGTACCCTTACGGGAAGTCGATGTACGAGATGTCCAGGAATTGAGAAATGCTTTCCTGAGAGGTGCTGGTTTGACCCAATATTTTCTCACCCTCCACCACAAATATGCGGAGATCGCGCCACGGTAGTAAGCGTGCCGATCGAACGCGATGAAGCTCGAAACAATGGAAAATCGCTTGAACGAGTTCCGGGCTCGTGAAGTTCAGGTGGGAAAGTGGAGTTTGCCTTTGAAAGAGACCCGGGGTCTCTTGGCCGACTCCAACGTAATAATTGAGGGCTTTAAAGCGGCTCAAGCTAGCAGCGAAGAGCGGTTGAAAGCCATACTGTTGAGAGGACAAGGTCAAAGCCGAAGGGAGCGTCTTCAGCGCATCTGATAGCGGAGATAACCCGGCTTCAGGAGTTACTACTGGGATCCGTGGTGGAGGCGTTTGAGAATTCTCTTGCCCAGATCCGGGCTTTGAACCCAGGGGTCGAGCTCAACACTACGGGGCATCATTTTCGGGCCTATGTGGATGACGGGCAGTTGTCCCCTATGTGGAACCTCCTGCTAACTCCGAGACCCGGATAAATGGCGATGCTGCTGTGCTAGAGGCTGAGCAGGGTGAGGAAGTCTCAACCGCCCCAAGCTCGTGGGTTAATTTCCTTGATTTATACTTTGTATATTACGTAGGTTGTGTTACGGCATTGACTCTTATTGAGCAGTTGGCCAATCGGCCATTTTTACTGCCATTAATAGTAGATGGTAACCTAGCAATCATATGCATCATATAAGAATATAACTTTACCAGTTATTGCGTCGACCGGGCCAAGGTCATATGAAAGTAGCGAGAATCTGCGAACGCGCTTCTTGGTCATAAGACCATAATGTTTTAAAGTGCTAGTGTTTGCACTTTGTCTTATAAAATTCCTGGTATTGTAACCGGTCATCCAAAGGCAAACGAAAATTGCCACTGCCCGGGTTCGGTTTTGTCCCGATAGCGTCAGAGTATTTTGACACGATCGAGTCCGCATGACATTTTCTATTGATACCGGAGTAAATAAGCGTGTGCAGGCTGCGATAGCTATCCGGACCTATTTTCTTCAAATTGAAAAGCTAGTAACAATTTAATCTTGAAAAAGACAATGTTTGGAATTCAACAAATACTCTCCAACGAGAGTTTCATTCATACTCGACAAAACAATTGTTACGAAGGGAAAAGCCAGCAGGCCAACATCGAACAAAGAACATAATGGAAAAAGATGCTTTAAGACAAACAAAAGATAAGCCTAACTGAAATACGCCTTTAACTTGTCCGCATTCCATGTTCGCTTGATTGGGGCTCCGTCCAAATTTTCCAGAATGTAGGCTCCTCTCTCAAGAGTTTCCCGAATGCGGTAAGGTCCGTCCCAATTAGCCGCAAGCTTGTCGTCTTTGGAATTCTTGTTTCCAATGTTGGCCCTTCTAAGGACCAAGCAACCGGGCTGGAATGTCCGTGGTCTAACCTTCTTGTTATAACGAGCCGCGATCAGCTGCTTCATTGCAATATCCCGACAATGGGCGGTGACCCGGGCCTCATCGGCCAGATCCAACTCGACTGCTAACGCCTCATTATTGGCTGCTTCTCCTTGTGATAAAATGCTCTTCCTGCGCCAAGACATCATCCCTATTTCGACAGGAATCATAGACTCACAGCCGTAGGCCAGCCTATAAGGAGTTTCTTGAGTGGATGTCTGAGCAGTTGTTCGGTTTCCCCAAAGAACAAAGGGTAGTTGATCAGCCCAAGAGGTGTCAGCCTCCAGCATACGTTTCTTCAAACCATCAAGGATTACCTTATTGACGGCTTCAGCTTGCCCGTTGGACTGCGGGTGTTCCACGGAAGCAAAGTGATGTTGTATTCCGTATTCATAAATCAAACCACGAAAACCGACTCCAGTGAACTGAGTTCCATTGTCTGTTACTATCTCGGCTGGTGCTCCGAACCGCGTAATTATATTAACTTCAACAAACCGTTGCACACGAGCCGAAGAGATCGTTGTGAGACGTTCGGCCTCAATCCACTTGGTGAAATAGTCTACTGCCACGATTAGCCACCGTAGTTGCCGGTCTTGTCTTGAATGGCCCCAGAATGTCCATGCCCCATTTGTAAAATGGCCAAGGGGCCGTGATGGAATGCAGCTCGGTTGGGGGTGCCCAAATAACTCTGGCATGTTTCTGACAACTATCACATTGTCTTACAAGGGTCTTTGAATCCGCCTCCAATGTTGGCGGTAATAACACCGCTCGAAGGGTTTTTCGGCAAGCGCCTTAGCCCCATATGCTGACCGTTGGCCCCTCCATGAACCTCGGCCAGGACATAGCCGACTTCATTTGGGTTCAAACACCTTAGCATGGGAGAATGTAATCCCTTTCGGTACAGTTGATCCTCCACCATTGTATACTTGGCTGCTTCTCGAACCAACATTTTGGCCTCCATTGCATCGTCTGGGATGAGTCCACGTTCAAGATAGTCTTCTATTGGCTTTTTCTAGTCAGATTCAACCGAAATAGCCATCATGCACACCGGATCTTCGAGATTTTGCTGGACAACCGTGCGGTGACAACCAGCCTGCTTAGTGCTTGCCAATTTTGACAAAATGTCGGCTCTTGCGTTTTCTCCTCGAGGAATATGGGTCACGGTTGCTTCGTCGAAGTCTGACATTAAGTCCTTGGCTTTTAGGAGATACTTGGCCATTAGTGGGCCTTTAGCCTGATACGTACCCTCGATCTGAGCCGCCACAAGTTGGAGTCGGTGAAAACCTTAACTCTTGTGGCCCCATTTTCCTTGGCTTGAAAAAGCCCGGCTATCAAGGCCTCGTATTCGCTTGATTGTTCGAAGTTGGGAAGTTAAGATGCAACGAATGCTCAATTGTAACCCTCTCGGATTCTCAATGATGACTCGGCTCCACTTCCTTTCGTGTTCGACGATCCGTCGACATACACCTTCCATTCGCCCGCCATCGTATCATCTGCCCTAGTTGCCGGGGTGAGCTCTCTGATGAAGTCGGCCAACGCATGTGACTTGATTGCATGGCGAGCTTCATAGGTGATGTCGAACTCGGAAAGTTCTATCGCCCAATTAGTCATCCTCCCCGCTAGGTCTGGCTTATGTAGGACTTTTCGAATTGGCTGGCTTGTTCTAACAACAATATGGTGACCTTGGAAATAAGGTCTTAATCGACGGGCCGCAATAAGCAGAGCGAATGCCACTTTCTCCAGCTTTTGGTATCGGACCTCGGCATTCTGCAGGGTTCTGCTGACAAAATATACAGGAATTTGTCCGTGTTCCGCCTCTCTTACTAAGGCCGCGCTGACGGCCTCCTCGCCGATGGATAAGTAAAGGAAAAGACTCTCGCCAGGTTGAGGCTTTGAGAGGACTGGAGGATTGGCCAAACATTGCTTTATCTCTTCAAATGCGTCATCGCACTTTGAATTCCACTCCACCGATGCCTCCTTCTTTAAGAGCCTAAACATGGGCAAAGCCTTCTCTGCTGACTTTGGCAAAAACCTGGTTAGGGCGGCCAATCTTCCGGTTAACTGCTGGACTTCTTTTTTATTACTCGGAGCCTTCATCTCCATCACCGCCCTACATTTGTCCGGGTTGGCCTCAATGCCTCGATTAGTCAGCATGAAACCCAGGAACTTTCCAGCTTTTAAGTTCGGGAGATAGGTGTTTGCCGATCTTAGTGGTCTGGAGAGGGTCTCCTACCACCAGATCTTCCAGGTCTCCTGCCGGCTCTGGGCGTACCTCCTCATCGCGGATGTCTAACTCCACGGTATTAACTTCGTCGTCTGGAGAATCCCGGTCCGAACGGTCCGGATAGGCTGCTTCTTTGGGGCTGTGACGAAGATCCGCCCTCCCCAATTCTGACGGTTTCAAAGTAGCACTGTCGAGACTCTTTTTGATCCCCCGTTACCGTGACCACGGTTCCTTGGTTGCCTATAACTTTGAGATTTTGATGCTTAGTAGATACCAACATGTCCCACTTGTGAATGGTTGGCCTTCCCAAGATTATGTTGTAGGGTGAAACGAAGTCGGCCACTATGAACCGCACTCTTTCGGACTTGAAGGCGTTTTTGACTCCAAGGGTGAACCGGAGGTCGATAAACCCCTTCGGACGCGATTGTTCTCCATTAAACCCGATGAGGGTTGTCTTGCAAGGCTTTAAGTCGTCCGGTCCAGGCTCATTCTTTTGAACGCCTCCCGGCTTAGTATGTCGGCCGAGCTACCGGCATCCACAAATATCCGCTTGACTCGGCGGTTGACGACTGTCCGGTTATCACTAGCCCATCTTGATGGCCGGGACAACGTCCCGAGGTCGTCACTTGTGAAAAACAAAGGCGATCGTGCTACCTCAGTGTGATGTTCCTTAAATTTTGGTCGGTCTCTGACGGATAGGACTTCTCGAAGGTATTTCCTTCGCTGGCTCATAGTATCTCCGCCTTCGCCCATTGCTCCGCTGATTACGTTACAATCGAATTCAGCTTCTGGAAATTCGTCATCGACTTCAGGGGCCTTGCGCTTATCTTCCTGCTTTTTGAACTTTCGGGGGGGGTCCTGCTGCGGTTCTTGGTCTTCCGTTTACCACCTTTTCCTTGGTGCTCTATGACATACTGTTGAAGTTTGCCTTCACGAACAAATCGTTCGATTGGGTCTTCAAAATTGTGGATCGATCCAAAAGGAAGAGTGTGGAGCCACTTCAACGCCGGCCCTTTTAACGTCGCGGCGAAGATCCGCGGCACGATTGGTTCCTTGAGACCTCTAACCGACATGTGAACGTCAAAGTCTTCTAAATGAGTCGTCGGGTCTTGTGTGCCGTCGTACTTTGTCAACTCGCCCAAATTCAGCTTCTCGGGGAATCGGGCGTTCTGGATTTCCTTTGAGAAAAAGCTATTGTGCATTTGGCTGACATATCTCCGTCGCTGGAACCCACTTGGAGGAATCGTCCTGTCACCTCGATGGTTCCTTGCCTGAGGTTGACCTTCTTCATCTCGGTTTAGGTTTCTCCTATTGGCCCTCCCGCCGTTGACGGTTTCCGCCTTCGCTCGTCGTGCGACGAGCCGAGCTCTCGTCATCGTCGTCCTCTCTCCAAGTTTTATCTTCCCAGTCCTCGCTGGAAAGGGTGTGGGTCCGTCTTTTCTCCCGCTCTTCCGCTCGTTGATAGTGAAGGGTATGACGCTTGTCTATGTTGTCCACCCGTCTCATTATCGCAAGCATCCCGGCTTGAAGAGATCTAAAGTCTGGCTCGGCATGCGGGATGTCTCGGCCGCCTCCAGAATTGGAATTCTGTGGTCCACGGTCTTGGTTTCGTGGAGCCGAGGACTCGAGTCGGACAAGTTGTCCTCTTGATGTCGTTCATTGTTGGGAATCAAAGGGTCTTCTGGCTGAGATAACCGATCTTCTCCTTCCTGATGGTCGCCATCGTATTGGTTAATCGGCTGCTCGTTACGGGGTGGTTGACGTGGTGGTTGACGGGTGTCCCCCGCTTAATCCGCCTCCGATTGTCTTTGGCCTGAAGCACGAGTGCTTATCCTCATGGTCACGGGAATTGAAGTTTATTGATCCCCACGGTCGGCGCCACTGTTCTGGTTCAGAACTCAGATGTCCGGCCTATTGAAGGTCCGGTGATTCGATATAGGATCTGTGTGCTCCTCCTGTATGCTTATAGGACAAGCGTTCATTGCCCCCTGTACTAGCCAGTGAGATAATGGGCCTAGACTAGGTCCGTAACACATGCATTTAAAGATTAGAGAACTCTCTAATGTTCATTGTAGTTTATTTTTTGTTATTTTTAGTATTTATCAAAGAAAACTATAAATAATTACTTTATGTGAATACCGCATTTCATGAAATCTGAATTAGGACACGCATTCCGAACGTTATAAGGTGTCAAGTATCACTTGTTATCACTTATTATAAGGCACTTTTTAGATCAAGTATACATGCAATAAGATATTAAGTGAAATATTAATTACATTTTTAATGCTGCCTGTATTTAAAATCTCATTAATGGCAACTTTTATATTTTTTTAATGTAATCATGGTGTTAATCTCGTTCACATTGATGTATAAGAGATCAATTCTCACATTTTTTTTCTTAATTTAATTTTGGGAGATTTCACCTTCTTTCTATTTAAAAAAGGGTAATTAACATAAATCTTGATTAACCATTTTTGTGGCAATTGGAAGATTGGTGAGAAGGGGAAATCCCACGCCGCCCAAACACAATGACTTCCTATATTTTCGGCCATTAAACGTTCAACGACTTTGAACCAAACAAATTTGGTTAAGTTGAATAGGCTTTTATTATTTTCGGGGACAATTTGGAAGAATCGACCCAATGTTGTATAAAGATATTAAAACTTAATCCTTTCAACCCGATAAATTTGCTAAATTTTCAATTTAGGTCCCCATAATTTCAAAGGTTTTAAATCAATCCTTACAATTCAGTCCTTCAAAGGCATCGTCCTCGCCGTGTATAATGCTTTAGCTCTGATTTTTTTTTTTTCCTGGTTATGAGAAGAAGGTTTAGGTTTATGAGTGAGAACTCCATATCTGTCGACGTGCTCTGTTATGAAATTGTTACTTTATCTCTCATACATATCATTAGAAGTAAATATAATTTCAAAAAATTATACCAGTGAATGAAATCAAGTTACGTACCTTTCCATCATTTCATTGTGTTTGTTGTAACAAGCTTTCACATCACAAGGTCACAATGCATGCTTTCTGTACAACCTCCGGTTCTAATTATAGGAACGCTTTTGTATTACAACTTGTACTATAAAGATGTTCCTATAATTAGGACCGAAAGGAGTATCATATATATAAACTAATGCATCAAATTAAAGCACTAACAGTTGCCACTAGCCATTGCACCAAAAAAAAAAAAAAAACCCTCTATTTTATATGATTGACAACACACAAGACTTTACCAAAACATAATAAGGTTAAATTAAAAATATATGAAGTTGAGTTTGTCCTATCAAAATGACATAAGTTAATTGATAGTACATATCACAACTTTATATAACTTCAATGTCCAACTAATTTCGAACAAAAAAAAAAAGTCCAACTAATAGATGTTGAACTCTCTTTACTATTCATCCAATCCTAAATATAAAATATAGTTAAGTCCTATATTTAGAAACGGAGTATATATTCTAATGAACTTGAAGACATTCTCACATTATGATGTGTTAGTAATAATATTCCCTTTATCAAACTTCAAAGGTTGGATGCACCTAAAGTTTACCACTCTGGTCCTATTTATAAGTCTTTTTTGACAAAATAATTTGGTCTTATTTATAAGTCTCCTTTAAGGGTAATAAATGAGCTGAGATTGTGACAATTTTACCCATGTTAATTATACCAATGAAAATAGAGAGAAGAAAAGTTGAAAAATACATATTCATAAATGAGGGCAATTAGTTGAAAATTTACCCCATTATTATTGAATTAACTACCTCCTTTGGTATGTGAGATTTAGTTAAAAGAGACTTATACATAGTGGTACATTGAGGGGCAAAACAACATTAATTACCTTAGTCAAGATTCGAAGAATTCAATCTATTATAGGGATAAGTGAACTCCATGCCTCCACATCTTGTGTGACTCCGATGTTGTCAATAACATAGAACTTGGACTTTGGTCGATACACAATCTTCACATGATCCCACTCATTTTCAGACCGACCATGCAAATTGAGATCACACACAACCATGACATGCTCATTTGGAGCAGCTTTATGCCATGAGAGCGTAGTTACTTTTCGGCCATTGATTAACACCACAGCTTCCATATAATAATGGAGGATAATCACTCCATGTCTAAACGTAAACTTGTTATTACTATTATTGTCCTCTAGAACCCGTTTCCTTGATCTGGAAACTGAACAGAGAGATACCATAGGGAACTCATTACGAAACCAAAAAGAAATACTTGATCCCCTGCATTGGTGGTGGAAACATTCTTGAGCATTCTTGCATGATCCCGACATACAAAACACTATATCCGTACGAATAAAAAACACGCAGTCCTTAGTACTAGTGAGGGCAGACCTGAGTGATTCCTGTTAAAAATTTAAAACAAATGTTGTGAGTAACAAATATTCAGTTAGGGAGTTAATATTATTGTTGGTTCTTTTACAGAATTTGATTGAAGTATGATTTTGGTCCTTGTGATATCATCTCGTTGATTTTTGTACTATAGTTCAGTGGCGGAACCAGAAAAAAATTTTAGCCTGGGCCAAAAAATAAACATATTGAACTACTCTCTTTAGTTCTTATTATAAAGCACCAACTAACATGTATATTTGGTCATTTTTATAAGGCATTTGCTTGTTTCCCAATTGCATTAAATATTTTTTTCCCATGTATACCCACAATTATAGAGGTAGTGAGTGAAAGTAATAATTAATATAATATTAGAGTTTAGTGTAATTAATAGGGATAATAGTGAAAATACTTAAATTTTAGGACAAATTTAATGACTTTAATTGTTTTTATTGACTTGGAAAAATTGTTAGTTGGTTTCTTAAATAAGGATCAAAGAGAGTATTTACTAAATAGTATCAAATAACTTTGAAAATACAAATAAATAATAACCAAGAATTATAAATCAAAACAATATATAAGATGATATTAACATTTTCAGTATCTCAAACAAGAATTTTACTTTCCTCTCATGGCCCAATGAGTAATGAAACAAATATTATGCTTACAGAGAAGATAAAAATTAGCTGGGGCCAAATTCGTGGCCAAATAAAATATCATATAATAAATACATACATATACTAACGTATTTTATAAGATCAGCGCGCCGGGGCCAGCTGGGGCCAAGGCCCCAGCTGGCCATGAAGACCATCCGCCACTGCTATAGTTCATAAGGATTTGGTTTGAATGAGTATAGGGACTAAAGTTGAAACTTGTTAATAGTATAAAGTCATTAAACTCAAACAAAATCTTTATGAACCTATAAAAACTAAAAGCAAAAGTTCGAGTCAACAAAGGTTGATCCAGTTGGTAAGGAGTTGACTCATAATTCACAGGATCATGAGTTAAAATCCTACTACCACCTATGTGAAGACATTGCTAGTGAACGATCCGTAAGTGCTTTTGTAAGTATTCTTGAAATCTGAAGGCATATCTTAGCTCTAGTGAGTCACAAGATCAAATCACATGAACTTTTTGTTATTAAATAGAATCAACGATTTGAAGCACTACAAATACTAAAACCAAAATTTAATCAAACTATAAGAATTAACAATGATATTAACCTTGGACAAGAGCTCGATCAATATAACTGGAGAGAAGAATTTAAAATTAATTACCTCAGTCAATAGTAAGTTTCTGGACTCTGAACTCAATGGCGTGCAACCTAGTGCTTCCAAATGTTTTATTCTCAAAGGAATTCCTTCAATTTGTATCAGGTGCTTGCAATTATTTAAGACAAGTCTCAACAGGAAGAAACGTCTTTTTATGCATGCCGGCAAAGTCGTGAAATTATTGCCCGACAAGTCCAAAATTTTCACACCCATATAAACCAAGTAAGAATAAAGAATAAATGGAAGGTCTTTATCTGATATGTTACATTTTCGAAGCTCAATGGTAACGTTGAGTGCAAATAGTCTGGGCTTTTTCACTTCTTCTCGAGATTCCTCCATTGATACCAACTTTCCACAGCCTTCAACTGTTAGATTTTCAAGTCCTCGCATCAGAAAATGCTCTGTGGTAACTCAATTCCCCTAACGGTTAATCGTTATGAAGTGAAGTAAGACTGGGAATTGACCAAGGCAGTTTGCCAGTTCTAGCCAAATGAAGATGTGTTATTTTCATTTCGTCTAGTATTTCTGGAAAGTACTTCAAATACAAGAAGCTATCTAACTTTTTTAGTAAAAATTCAACCACTCTGGAAACTGTACTATTTATATAATATGGAGTATTTATGCAGTAGGCATTGGTTAGAGTCAACTTGCTTATACATGAAGGCTATTCAACAAAGCAAGTTTAATACTACTAGTATGTAAAAAATGATTAATTAGCGCAAATGCCTTTTATCTTCGATGAGATATTATATATATATCTTATTATGTTAATATTTTTATATCTTATATTGATATTTTATATTATCTCAACAATCTTTGCTATAGAAATTATACTCATTACCATATACCAATGTTACTGCCAATTAAAGGGGGAAACAGAGAGAAGAAAAATGCATACCAGTTGGATCATATCCAGGTTGGAAACTCACTCAAAATTTAGACTACTAAAGCTTGGGCGAGGAACAAATGAGAAAGACACCCTTTTATAGAGTTCGGTGGACACAGTTTAGGAAGGGGAAAGCTTCATATATATAGTAGGAAACTTTCCCTATTTTTATTTTATGAAATATTCTTGACTTGTTCCTTAATTCCAGTAAAATAATTAAATTAATAAATTCTGATTTAATTCCTTTTTACTAGGTTTCCTATTTACCTAATCAAATAATCTGACACCGATGACCATTCTCTTCGGGAGAGGACCCTCTCCTTTAATTTTCACTTCTCATATCTTCCCTCTTCTTCCTTTTATAATTATAAATTTGGGGTTTTTCAAGAAATTTTTTTTTTATTTTCTTTATTGTAGTGTTAAATTGTTCATATCAAAATTTTGCAAATTGAACCTAATTAATTATTATTTTTGGTTAAAGTATACTTTTAATCCCTTAACTACATAAAGTATAATTTTTGTCTTATAATTCTAACAACATTAATGTTACTAATGAAAAATGTTGACATAGCAAACTCAAGTAATTACTGTGTAAACTAGAGTGAAGACTGTGTAATTAAATGTTATTAACCCTAAATTTAAAATATGTGTAAATTAAAAAATATCTAAAAACCTAATCAAGCCATCAATATCAAAACCTTAATAATATTAAAAAAAAATAGTTTAATAATCTAAATATTAAAACTTTGATAGTATTAAATTCCTACCATAATGACCTTGTCATTTAACTCAAGCTGCAACGCAGACTTTTTTTTTCTTTTTTCTTTTTGCAAACGACTATCTAATCCAACTGGATATTCAGCAGTTATGTAAAGGAGCTATATTGATTATGCGTAGGCTTGTCCAAAAAACTCAAGGTCCGGTTGGTTTGGCCCGGTCCGGTCCGGTCCGATCCGGTCTAAGACAAGCAGAAAAATGGTTTGAGACAATTTGACCAGACCGGACCAAATTGCTTGGGTTGGACTGGACTTCGGTCCGGGGCTTAGACCCCCTGGACCGGTCTGGTCTGACCCGAGGTCCTTTTTTTTTTAAAAATCACCACTATATTAAGCCACTTACTGGAGTCTCGTCATCTTAATGTGCTTTTTAATTTATAGGAATCACTTTTCACTATGTCACTTTTTATTATTTTAGGAAGTCGGGTGAAATAAGAGCTAAAATATTGCATATCAAGAAAGCAAAAAAAAAACTGAAAAATTAGAATTTTTTTTTAAAAAAGCTGGACTGCCTGGACTAGTCCAGGCAGTCCAGCCGGTCCAGTCCGGTCCGGTCCAACCCGAGCTCGGGCTGGTACCAAACCGGACCAGACCTCGGGCTGATTTTTTAAGCCCGAGGTCATATCGAGCCAGACCTCGGATTGACCTCCAACCCGGTCTGACCCGTCCTTGGACAACCCTAATTATGCCAGATATTTCTTCCACAATCCTTTCAACAGATATTCATAATCACTCCTGGTAAAAGTACAAAACACTATGTAGAGTCTAATTAAATTAATTCAATTCACGTTTCATATGCAAAAAAAATATTTGAAACGGTTAATTTTCGGACATCGTGTTTATATATATGAAGGTACGTACCTACCTAGGTTACAAAGATTGGAAGAAAAATAAGGGATAAAATGTACTTCATCCGATCTTTGTAAGTTACAAATGATCAAATTATGTGGATTAAGAAGTTTACTAAAATTGGTTAGATGCAATAAATGTATAAGAAATGTATTTTTTTTTAAAATATATATACCCCACTTTATAGGGAGGATGGGTGAAAGAGAATCAGTGAAAAAAAATATGATAGATAAGTAATTAATGGAGATAAATATAAAAAATTAGAGTCATTTTTTTAAAAAAAAAAAAAATATTAAAATTGTAGACATATCCAAAATCGAACTTATAAAAAGCATTAGATCAATTCAAAGAAGAACAATTACTTCTTACTTCTTCTGATCCTAAATATAAGATAGAGTTGACTTAAAAAAAAAAAAGATTAATTAAGGAAACTAAATAACTTACTTAATCATACCATATGTTATATATTAAGGTTTAATGTTTATACTTTTACTGCAGAAATATTTTCTCTGTCACACTCACATAAAAGTGGGTGGGTCACATTCTCACTTTTATGTGAGTGTGGCAAGGAAAAAAAAATTTCAGCAAAAGCAGAAACATTAAACTTTGTATTATTATATTATATATCAGTTTATTAGGCAAACTAATTAGTTTGGAGAAAAAAATAAAAACAAAGATACTTTAAAATAATTTAATTAGCTTCCTTAATCTCTCAAAAAAATCAATTATGTCTTATATTTAAGACCAAGGGTACCCAATATTGAAATGCGTGCCAAAGATATTAGATACACCGTACTTCATATAATGCGAGCTTCAAACTTCGAATCTTCTCTTCACTGCCTTAAGCGATGTGTATGCATAGCCAATGCTTCACCATACTTCCCTTCTGCTTGATGCCCATTTCTTTTCTAAAGGCTCCACATCGTACGAAATTGTCCAAACTAGTCGGCCCTTTTGATTTACCCATTCAAATTTGAAAATGTTAGAGACAACCTAAAAGGAGAAGATCAACATGGAAATAATCTACCAACGGGGGTTGACTCAAGTGGTAAGCGGCTTGTATCGCTTAAGCAAGGTCTCGAGTTCGAGCCTTGTGAATGCAAAAAACCCCCGCTGGGATACTCTCCCACCATAGCCAGGTGTGCAATGCGGGTCGGATCCAGATTAGTCGGGGCGAAGCCCCGGTGAACCGGGTGGGCAAAAAAAAAAAAAACATGGAAATAATCTCGAGTAAGCTAGCTAGGTTATAATTGAACTTGAAATGGAATAAGATGAGTAACTAGAAGACAACTGAGAAGATGATTCCTAAGAGGGACTTGAATTTAATTAATCTTAGGAAAATAAATGTGACGATTACAATTCAAAGGAACCTCACGGAGGTAAAAGTGAATGATTAAATAAAGAAGCGATGTTAGATCAAAGTGAAAAAAAAAATCAAATGGACAGATTTCCCAATGTTCAAATTCTGAATCATGGGGGAGTTCAGAGAAATATTGGCCCTCTAGGTAAAGAGTGAAGGCCATCTTAAGAGAAGAATTAAGTCTTAAGCCCAGTCTAAATCTCCAATACTTGAAACTATAAAATATTTAAGAAAAGATACTAAATGTTTCTATTAGGAAACAAATGTGATTTAAATAAGAAATTTGGGATATTTTTCTAGAAAATATAGAGAAACTCTAGGATAATTAGACTAGGTTTCAAAAGCATGGTGGCTTAACCATTTAGAGGATATGGTTTGAATAGAGAACTCAGATTAATTGTTAAGTGACCCCAATTCCTAGATAAGATATTAAGAAGACATCATGCATATAATGCAATAAAAGACATGAAGAAGTAAATGTCAAGTACTCTTTATAGGTGGGAGCTCTTGAAAAATGAATCTTTCAAGAGAGTCATATATTCTATCTAAGTGGTCAGGAGCTCTTAGATAATGAGTCTTCAAGAAAGTCATAATTGAACATCATATTTAAGATACTTGTATGAAATTCTTGATAGCTGATAGTAGCATAGTTGGAACTTGGAATCTGTGTGATGGGAAATACAAATGTATTCTTCTAATCGTGGATCCAATGGTGTTGTTATTTTTATACTAAGAAATAATACAAGTACGTGACATTATATACTTTAATGTGCTATATCATTGATAAGATCTTTGATTAAGTCAATCGTACGTGAGTAACTCTATGTGTGAGAAGATTTTAGTGACTAAACAAAAAAAGGCTTCCGAGAACAAAATTAATAAATTTAATGTGGAAAATTAATATATATGATATTAAAAGGCTTACAAGAAAGGTTTCGTCTTCCTTGTTTCCATCTCCCTTTTGATTCCCTTGATCAAATTATCCATCCCTTCTTCAAAATCTCCATTTCTTTCTCCAACCCTCATCCGTAGATTTGTACTTTGCAAAAAGAGTCAATGCAAGAGACCCAACCTTAAAAATCACACACCACCACTCGATTTTCTCACCAAACTTCCTTGCGAGCTTGTCTTTGAGATATTTCCAAAGCTTCCCATTTCGTCTTTGATCAATTTCATATATGTTTGCTGATCATGGTGATCATTGGCACAAGACCCTTCGATTTCTCGTCATCTCTCTACCATCACCAAGAACAACCAGTGCTTAATCATTCACTGGGAACATCTGATTCGAAGTTAAAATTTATTACTTCTCCAGTCTTAAATATAAGATAAAGTTGACTTTTTTTAAGGGATTAAGAAAACTAATTAAATTATTTTAAAGTATTTATATTTTTTTTCAATACTAATTAATCTGACTAATAAACTAATATATAATCTAAGGATACACAACATATAATATGATTAAGTAACTTATTTAGTTTTCTTAATTTTTCCACAAAAAAAAAAAATCAACTATGTCTTATATTTAAGACCAGAGGAAGTACTTATTTCAATCTAAAATATAGTATTATTTTGGATAATTATTGTTTACAAATAATTTTAGTCTATACAATTTATTAATACATATATGTTTGAGCTATTTTTTTTATCATGTTACATAATTGACGAATGTTATAATTTTAATTTTGTAGACAAATTTATTTCATTTTTGGTATTTTTGAAATTTAATGTTAAAAATATTTAAAATAAAATCTTATCTTTATATGAAATTGTCTAATGTCCTTTTTGGTAATTTGAGAATGAAAAAGCTATTCTGATAACAATATGCAAACACTATCATTTTATCAAAATCACGTTTTCCACAAAATCTATGCTGAAAAAGCACTTTTACCACTTTTTCTTAAGAAACTATTTTCTAAAAGCTAATCAAAACACTATATATATATATATCAGGAGACCCGCAAATAGGAGTTTAGTAATACAATTTGCCTTGGTTTAACCGGATGACTTTTTATTTTATTCGACCACTTGCATCAACTATGGTTCTGTCAAATAAGGATACATCATATATGCTTCGAACAAATACTTGACTGTTTCAAACTATCAAATATTTGAAGACAAATTTGAGCATCATTTCTTATATAACCGTTTAGGTCATTCAGAGATATGCACTTAGCCTCTCCATTTTTTTAATTAAACACATATATAATTGCAATTATAATGTCAATTCTTGCGTGTTTCTAAGGCCTCGTTTGGATCAAAGAAAATCAAGGAATGGAAAAGGAAAATTTGAATTTTCCAATGGCGGCGCGCGTTTGGTTCAAATTTTCCTATGAAGACTTGGATTGTGTAATACCCGGATAAATAAAATGGCTATTTCTGATAGGTGAATATGTGGTCTCAATTTCTGTATTGAATTTATGGTATTTATGAGGGAAAAACCTCTTAGAAAAATTAGGGAAAAAGATTATGGAGTCAAAATGACCGAAATACCCCTGGGATGCTTAGATAGCCTAAGAAAATTATGAAAAATCCTAGGAGACAATAAAATAATTATTAAAATTAAGAGAGTATATTGTCTCTAATTTTGGTAATTTAATAAAATATAACCTTGGAAAAATATAGGGGGAAGAATCAAAAAGTATTGTAATGACCAAAATGCCCCCGTAAATGTTAATATAATACATGAGACATAAAACACTAATGTCAATGCAAAAGTTATAAGGTAATGAGTTATCCTAACTAAGAAAATTATCAACAATTAGTGGGTAATTAATTAAATAATTACTGGCTAATTATTTGGCCTTAAACAAAGGAAAATTCAAAGATAATTATGTAAAACCCTAAAATTAGTGGTTTATGGCTAAAATTAGCATAAAATATATTTTCTAATTAATGGGAAAATATGAAGAAAAATTGGTGAGATTAAGTAATTTTAAGCCTAAATGCAAGAATGGACCAATAATGGAATTTTGTGAAATTTTTAAGAAAATTGAAATATATAATTAATTAATTAAAAAATAAATATTAATTATAATTAAAATAGGGCCAGCCGAATTTTGGAGGAAAATTTGGATAAGAATGAAAGGAAAATATCATGATATTATTTGTAGAGTTGTAATATTTTAATAATATAATTTATGTAAAAATCAAATAGGATAAATGATCACGGATAGAAATTAAATCCTATCTAGAAAACCATGGACAAGATTTCTAAGGTCAGAGAAGAATATTAATGAGTGAATTATTATCTCGGACTGGACTGTTTCAGAAGTCATTTCCCTGATCGGTAGAATACTTAAGTAATAAGACGAAATAGGGTAATTTGTGAAAGAGGCAGATAGTCACAAGTTGGAATTTGAAGAAAATAAATTGTAACTCAACATCTGGGGATGAGTTGAGAATTTTCTGGACATATTTGGAATCAATGAATTTTTGTCCAGAGATTGATGATTTCGGAAGTTTCTTCCGTAACCGGCACGTTTTTCCATAAAACTTCAGCAGGACCGGAGAATACCTGGAAGGGATCAAAACTTTATTTAGACCAGGAATTTTTAGTGAGTGAGGAAGGATCTTCAAAGTTGTGATTCTGAATTTATGAAATTTTACGCGATTACGCGATTCGGACACCGATCACGGAATTCTACCGGTATAGGCTTCTGGAAGGTGGGATGTGGCACCACCTTATTGGCTCATCCCTTGACTTTGGGGAGCCAAGAGGTCGGCCAAAGAGGGGAAGGGCCAAGATCTTGCCAACTCACAGAAGTGCGATCTGACGGTCAGGAATTCGTCTGGTAAAGCATGAATAGTGACACAGATTTTTCCTATAAATACCCCTTCACCTTCATTTCATTCTTCACACCAAAATCACTTGATATTTTCGAAATTGGAGCAGCAAGGAGGAACGGAAGAAGTTCGGGGAATTTTGCAGCGAAGCTCTGAGTAAGTTTTTCGGTCCCTAGTCTTAAGTTTCGGCCGACGTGCCATTGCCGGCCCATTGCTTCAAAAGTGCGCTTCACGCCAAAACGTACCAGAAGTACCGTATATCGTCAACGGAGGTACGGACGTGTACTGTAACACTAATTCTGTGCTGCTTAAGTACATATATGTGATAGATACGTTCAGAGATTGATATACAGAAAGTTTTTACACGGGTTATAGTCATAATAATGCCGTTATGTGTAATACCCTAAAAATCCGTATCATAATTTGGTAAAAATTAAACCTATAGAAAGTAGGTGAATATGAGATATCAAATATTAAGTTATAATTATTTTATTTTCTAAAGGAAAATCTCTTGGAATTAGAGACATCTAGGGGCCAAAGTGCCAAATGACGAAAATGCCCCTAAGAGACATAAATACTTAGGGAAATTGTGAAAAATCCTAAAAGGCGAGGAAATAATTATTAAAATTGAGAGGGTATATTATCTCTAATTATGGTAATTTTATAGATTATGAACTTGAAGAAATGGAATAAGAATGCTCAAAAAGTATTGAAATGACGAAAACACCCTTGTAATTTCTAAAAAAAATGCAAAACACATGGAAACAGAGAGGTCGATGCAAGAATTACAAGGTAATAGGGTATCCTAATTAAGAAAATTATCAACAAGTGATAATCAAGTAATTAAGTAATATTGGGCTAATTACTTAAGCATAAGCAAAGGAAATTCAAGAATAATTATGTAAAACCCTAAAATTAGTGGTTTTTGGTTTAAAATTAGTAAAGATATAATTACTAATTATTTGGAATTTTTTAGAAAAATGAATGAGTTTAGGTATTTTTAAGCCTAAATACAAGAATGGACCAATAAGAGAATTTTGTGGAATTTTTGGAAAAATTAAATAATTAAATAATTTAAAAATAATATAAAATAAATATTAAAAATAGTTTTTTTTTGGGCCAGCCGAAAAATAAAAAAAAATATAATAGGATAAGGTTTAAAATCACAAACTTAATAGACAAGTTTTGTTATATTATTTTAATATTATAATTAATTAAAGTTATATTATTTTATAATATAATTTAAAGTGGTGAATAGTAATTTAGAAATTAGGAAACGGATCCTATCTAGAGATCTAGGAATGAGATTTTCAAAGTCAGGGTAGAATAATGATCAGTGGAATTTTATCTTCCGTTAGACTCTTACTAAGTTAATTCAAGCCGTTTGTGTTTTTTCCTAATAAGACGAAATAGGGAAATTCTGAGAAAAGGCCAGATAACCAAGAGGACGAAAAGGTTATGTTGTGACAGTTGAAAAAGAATTGGGAATTTTCATGGACATATTTGGAATCAGTGAATTTTTCTCTAGAGATTGGTGATTCCGAAAACGAGTTTCGTAACCGGACCCGTACGGACACGTTTTTCGAGGAACTTCAGACTGACTGTTGGAGCCCTATATGGAATCAAAATTTAGGTTAACTTGGACATTTCTAATAAGTGAGAACTTGTCTTTAAAGTTGTAAATCCAGAATTTTGAGATTTCTCCGAAATTACGCGAATCGGGTACCGATCGGGGAAATTGTACTGGATGAGGACATGTGTCATCATCCAATTGGCTCACCTTTGGCTTGGAGAAGGGGAAGCACTTTTTGGTGTGTTGTGTGGCCAAGAATCACTCTTCAAAATATTAAAGGGAAAATTACAACTTTGGACCCAAAATTCGAGAAGGGAAAATTACACTTTAGGACCCAAAAATTCTCTATAAATAAGAGGCATTGCCTCTTGAATTCTCACACCATTTCCTCCTTCCTTGGCCGATCCTAGAGGGAGAAATAAGAGAGAGAAGCTCGGAGAAATTCTCGCAAGTCTTCAACTAGTAAGTCCTTCTGCCTTTAGTCTTTAGTTCTTTCTAGTTAGTAGAATTGTTAGATAGTTTTAGTAAGTAGGAGTGAAATTCCTACTATTGTTTTAGGCCTCATTGCATTGAAAGATGCTTAAAGAGGTAAAACTTGGTAGGGATTGAGTCCCCGAAAAGCTAAAATAGCAAGCTTTAAGCTGTAGTTCCTTCAATAGTTAGAGTAGTACTGCTAGTATAGCCTTTAATTTTTCAAGCATGATTGGGTATCATATGATAGGGCTATATTAGTCTAGAATTTCGAAAATTATCATTGGGTCGAAGTTCTGGCAAAATTTTGGAAAAAATAGGAGTCAAAGTAACGAAGTCTTTGGTGAAATTCCGCCAATTAGGGTATAGGGGCAAAATGGTAATTTTACCTAAAATGTCGCTTATGATGTCAAATCACTAATAAAAGTGATATTACTCTTACAGACATCAAAAACTCGATTTGCTGCCGTTACGCCGTCCGACGTGCCGCTGTTGGACGTTTCGCCGCTTTTCCGTAAACGTGCCATTTCCGTCAAAAGTACCGAAGTACCATCAAACGAAGGTACGTTCGTGGCGTACTGTAATACTGACTCTGATGCTTATAGTCTGCTTATATATGATATGGATAGTTTCATAAGCCATGGGTGGAACTTTGTTCTGGGCCATGCACAGTGACTAAGGTAATAAACTTAGATAATCACTATACAGCTTCACGGGTTATGGTTTTGATAATACTGTTATGTTTTCCTAGCGCTGAGGACATGACCGATCATCGTGGCACTGGTGAATAGTGCAGGCAGATAACTTTGCTTGTAGGGTAGTTGTTATTAAATGATCAAGGATCATTGCTGTATTTATTTTTAGAAATATCTGTTGATCATATATCATTATATAAGCATGAGGTTAACCGTTACCTGAGATCCGATGGGCATTGGATCTCAGCTCTTACTATAGCATCACATCAAGGTCCAGAGAGAGACCAAGGACAGAGGATAAGAGTAAGCAGAGCGGACAACACACATGAAGATGAAGACCACGTGAAGACCGAGTAATGATCGGCCGAGAAGATTTAAAGTCGTAAACAGATAATGTATTAATCTTTATGAACAGGCGATTACGCCACTGTTATTGTTATAATCAGTTACTCAATGTTAGCTCTTACTATAGCATCACATCAAGGTCCAGAGAGAGACCAAGGACGGAGGATAAGAGTAAGCAGAGCGGACAACACACATGAAGATGAAGACCACGTGAAGACCGAGTAATGATCGGCCGAGAAGATTTAAAGTCGTAAATGATAATGTATTAATCTTTATGAACAGCGATTACGCCACTGTTATTGTTATAATCAGTTACTCAATGTTTTATTCCGATGCTCTACTCTGATTGATTTTAAAAAAAAAAATTGGCTCTGAAATTGGGATGTTACATTATGTTTTCCTAGCGCTGAGGACACGAGTGGGTATCGTGGCACTGGATATGTGCAGGCTATTGTTGTTATTGTTGTTATGAGGCTTTGCATATTGCCCTGTGCTTATGTTCTGTCGTCATATTGATCATGCATCTGCTATATGCTTATGTATTGATATACTGTTGTATTGTCTTGAATATCTGTTGTCTGTATACTGTATTGTTTGAGCATAAGGTTAACCGTTACCTGAGATCCAATGTGGTAAATTGGAACTCAGCTGTAGCTTCAGGGTCCGGAGGACCAAGAGTTGGAGATCGGGGGAAGCAGCATGAGTAGACCGCTAGACGGAGAATTTATATTCCGTTTTTGTACTTACTCTTGAAAACAATAGGATGACTGTATCCATACAATATTACACTTTGGTTTATGTTTGAATGTAAATCTGTTACTCTTTCGCTCCAATGCTCTACTCTGATTGAAAAAAAAAAAAATTCCTCTTTTAAAATGGGATGTTACAGATTGACCAAGACTTGGATTGCTTTTGCTGTGGAATTTACAAGATGCCATATAAACTGATTTTCTTTTCAAAATTTAAATAAAAAAGGGGCGCAAGGCTAACTCTCTTGCGTCCGGATAGCGACCTATTTTTATTTTAATTACAACTTGCATTATTATATATTTTCTCTGATCTTTATTATAAGACATTAATTAACAATTCTTACAAATTAATAAAAACAATTAAAATTAATAAAGTTGTTTTACAATTTAAGTAACTTCTAATATTACCCATACTAATGACAATAAACTCCAATATTATATTAATTATTACTTTCACTCACTACACTTATTAATGCGCTTTGGAAACAAACAAATGCCTTGTAAAAATGACTAAATACGGTTGTTAGTTAGTGCCTACTCTATTTTAAGGATCAGAGGAAATATATATAAAGACCCAGTAAAAAGAATAAAATAATACCTACTCTTCTTTTTTTTTTTGTTGGAAAAAATATTATTAAATTTGTAGTGGTGTTTATATAAGATTTCATTTTAATATAATACTCTAATATTGTTCTCATTAAAAAAAAAAAAAAGATACCTCCCTTACTTGACGGCTCCATGACATATGTGGTGACGCATTTGTAAGTCAAGTGTACTGAAACCCACCTTTGCGTGTCATGATTTGATGACATATGTGGTGACGCACTTGCCAGTAAAATTAGTAAGATTCAACAATAATGTAAATTTGTATCATAAACTAAATTTATAAAATTTACTTTTCTTATTAAATATATATTATTAGTGTATAATTAAATAATAAAAATATAAAAATTTGATTTAAATATAATTTAAATCTAAATAATTGAAAATTAAATTTATCAACATTCATCATTTATCATATTTAATTAAAAAAATTATAAAATTTCTATATAAAGCCGCTAAGTATGACTAAAATAAAAAAAGTTAACATGAGTTTAAGAGTAAATTAACATAGTACCAAAATAAAAAAAGTTAATACGAGTTTAAGAGTAAGTTAATACAGTTTTATAAGCTAGAAATGTAAAAATAGTCAACAATAAACTTGGTATATAAAATTGTGAGTTTAACCGAGTTTACATTTGGTACAAGTTTACTAGTGACTTCACTCATTTTTGCAAGCTACTCCCTCTGATTGTTATTATAAGATACCAACTAACAATTATATTTAATCATTTTTATAAGGAACTTACTTATTTTCAAAGCGTATTAATTATTTTTTTCCATGTCTGCCCATAATTTATAAGGGTAGTGGGTAAGAGTAATAATTAAAATAATATTAGAGTTTATTACAATTATAGAGATAATATTAAAAGTTACCTAAATTTTAGGACAACTTTATTAATTTTATCTATTTTATTTTATTGATTTGTGAGAATTGTTAATTAGTATGTTTTAATAAATAAATAAAAAAAGTTAGAAACGTAGAAACTCTAAACAGTCAACTCAGCGAGTTTTTTAGTCAAGCGAACTCAAATCCACCTTTGCTTTTTATCGATTATCATCAAAACTTCCTTTCTATAACTCGCGCAAAGCTCTGAGATCTGTACACTGAATTAAGCACAGTTTAGAAATGTCAGGTCCTTTGTGTTTTGAGAACCCGCCAAGTCTGACCTCGCCCTCAAATGAAACAGGGGCCGTCCAAGAACTCGCAGGGCTTAAAACCTACGTCACAGGACCACCTCATTCCAAACGAGCTATCCTTCTAATCTCTGATGTCTTCGGTACCAAGCTCACCTTCTGATCTTCCTTTTCATATATAATTTCCAACTAATTGTTCACTGTTCAGTCGCTTGCTCTATTTTATGTTTTATTTAATTAGTTCGAACAAGTCTGAAGCTGGGTTTCGCATTCCCAGTGAGAGTTTTAAATCTAACATTATGTTGTTTTGAAATTATTTGCAGGGTTTGAAGCACCACTTCTAAGGTAATGATATTTTCAAAACATTGTCTCCTTTGAGAAATTAAGACTCCAAATCCTTGGTGTAAAAGAATCTGACATCGTCTTGCTGTAAAGGAAACTTGCGGACAAAGTGGCAGGAGAGGGATTCTTGGTGGTTGTTCCTGATCTTCTGTATGGTGACTACTATGATCTAAACAACCCTCAATTTGATAGAGACACTTGGAAAAAGGCTCATGCACCGGTTAGTTTGATCATGCTAAGGGATGTGAATCATTCCACTTGTTCACCTGCTTGAAGGTTCTACTATCATAACTGTATCATGCATGGTATGATGTATTTTCTTATAGGATAAAGCAAGTGAAGATACAAAACCTCTTATTGCTGCTCTTAGAAGTAAAGGTGTTACTGCAATTGGAGCTGCAGGTTTCTGCTGGGGAGGTGAGTTATTTCTCTGTGAACATTTTATTTCAATTATCATCAAGTGAAGAAGAGCCATTCTTTGTTGTGCATTGAAATCTTTGAATGTGGTCTTCCATAGAGTAGGCAAAAATGTTAAACTTGCGAGCTTTGTGCAGGGGTTGTGGTAGCGAAATTAGCAGTGTCCGATGACATTCAGGTTGCAGTTCTGCTGCATCCTGGTCCCATCACTGTCGAAGAAATTAACGGTAAACTTGGTTTTGTGCAATGTTTTTAAGTTCATATTAGAAACAGTGAACTCACTATGGTGATTGGTGGCATTTTTCTTGTGTTTTCTTTCCCTCCAGAGGTCAAGGTTCCTATTGCTATATTGGGAGCTGAAATTGACAATGTTTTCCCTTCAGAAAAGTTGAACCAATATGGGGAGATTTTGTCTGCAAAAGCAGAGGTGAGAAGTTGTGAGGGGACCATTTTCCTCCCTTGCTAATATTTTGTAAACTATAAGGAAGCCGTTTCATCATCCTGAGGTTTTATGGATCTTTTATTCAGGAAATTCTTCTAAATAAAAGATGATGTTCTGGAGATCCTCTTTTAGTTTCTATAACCATCTTGATATGTCAAGTCTAAAATATGAACAGGCACATTACTTAACTTTCAATTTTCTGTGTCTAGTTTGAAAGCTTCGTGAAGACATACCCAGGTGTGTCTCATGGGTGGACAGTAAGGTACAACGTGGAAGATGAGGCAGCTGTTAAGAGTGCAGAAGAGGCTCATCAGGACATGTTGAATTGGTTTACCAAGCACATAAAGTGAAGTTCAACTATTCTGTTATTGTATTCCTATGTCTCTGAAGGTCTTGGACGTGCATGCTACTACTAGTCACTAAATAAACATTAATGTTATCATATTTTGTGATGTTAGAGTCAAAAGTACTACTGTTAAGAACCTCGTGGAGGTATATATGTTAGGAATTTGGCAGCAGATTGTTTATTTGGGGATAAATAGAAGACACGGACTTTAGGTTAGTCTATATCCATATTTGAAGGCGGAGCAAAATCCACTAAATAAATGGCATTGTGTAATGCCATTTTGATGTTTTTGAGGATGCTTGAAGTGGCTTCATGAAGATTTATTCATAGGGTGAAGAACTTGATCGCCATGAAAAGATCAATGGTCAAAATAATTTACTTGATGACCAAGAAAACTTGGTGGGCAAGTAAATTTTTTTCGCTCCAAAGTCCAAATAGGCTTGTTGCTTTGGCTTCAAGTAGGTAGGAAAGCCAAGTCACAAGTTGTAAACTGCTTTTCTATCCATACAAATCTCAGTCTTTGCTTTTGGAAAAATCTAAAGATTGAATGGCATTGAGGAAATATGTTTGCCACATTAATCCTAAGAAGCTACAGGAGATTGTGAAGATATGGACCATAAGTTGCATGATTGCTGTTGCTATCAAATGAAAATCCCAGAGCTGCAAAGTCAATGACACATGGTTGATGAAGGCCATATAAAAACTGTGATATGAAATTGCCAATTCAAACTGCAAATGATGAATTCTCATTTCTCATTAAATAATAATTGTATGCACTAGCTTAATTAGTGCTTGCTTATATGATAGCAGTACAAACGCTAGTATAGGCGAAATATCACATATAGAACAGGATTCAGCTTACACTTGCACTCGCGTATGGTCAAGTGCCTGATAACTTAATCAAATTGCACAAACATTTTGCAAAATATATAGGGGACATGATAAACCGATGGCAGATACTTTTTTCCCTCTTCAAAATTGGTTTTAACATAGTTTTCTCATTATATTAGCTTTATATAACAATTGAGAGATGTCAAAAAGTTAAACTATTAGTTTTTAATGAATTTATGTAAGGCGTCGTCAATTGCTAGTAAGACTTTGCATCAATATCCTAAAGAAATAGTGGGAATATATCTTTCTTGTGAGGTCTGATCTCACTAGATCTATATATTACCTGAGTGCTGCTCAAGCCCACCAATCTTGGATCCAAACTCTGGAGCAGGCCACATTCAAAAACTCGGTGGCCTCAACTCTTATGTCTCTGGCCTCTCCAGCCAATTCTAAGCACGTTGTTCTTTTGGTGTCATAAGTTTTTGTATCTCTTACAATCAACATAATTTTTCTACCTCATGCTCTTAGAAGATTCAAATCTTTCCATGTTCTGTACTTAAAATTGTCAGGGTGCTGATGGTGTGTACTGATGATCAGCTTATAGAATTTTAAGTTTTATTGAGATTACACATTTTGACTACAAACTGTAGTGTGATTCTTTTTTTCATGATGATAAATTTAAGTTTTCTTTGACATGCACTTATCTTTTCATTTCTTGCAACATAAACATGGCTATAAAATTTTTGCTTGCCTCAGTCCTTTCAATGAATACAAAAATACAGTTACAAATCTTTGTTGTTTTATTCCTGCTTAAGACTTACTATTTCCCTGTCATATATTGACTTCATCTGTACAACTTATCTTGCAGGATATGAAGCTCCGATTCTAAGGTATGCCTAACTTTTGCTTCTGTTGTCTAATCTTTTAATTTCCTGTTTTCTCATCAAGCTGAAAACTATAGCTGAACTTATTTGTATAAGTAGTCTATATCTTAAACTTCATTCTCCATAGTCACAGAGTGAGGTATGATGGAACTGAAAGGAATTTATAATCAATACCTTTTCTCTTGCACTTCTAGAAGTAAGGACATATATGTTGAACTACTCTATTTTCCGTGCAGATGGTCACTGTGGGATTTGATCCAGATATTATTACACTTGTTTTCAACTGTCATGGTATCACATTTTCCTTACAAAACTAAACTAGGGACACTCAGTAATATTAACCGAGTTTATTAAATAATTTGTTTAATTGTTTATTTTCAGATGTAAATGTTTGTTGTAACTAGCATTCTGTTGTAATTGAATATAACATATTGTGTTAGTTCATTTCCATTGTATTCATTTATTTCGTAACTGTTAGACATGGCTATCACCTAAGAGGGGGGTGAATTAGGTGTCTGATAAAACTTTGGAACACTTTGAAAATCTTTTCAAACTTACTGAAAGCAGTTCATATGACAATAGTAATTTATAAAGCAATAGTCAGTCTTTCAAACACATATGCTGGAAATATAAGAGATAAGGGAAGAGAATATGCAAACTGTGATTTATACTGGTTCGGCCCAATCCTTGACCTACGTCCAGTCCCCAAGCTCCACTTGAGATTTTCAATCCACTATCCTCTTGTTTAATCCGAGCACAAGAGAAGCCTTTACAAACCCACAAGTTTAACTGGGCACTTGTGCAGCCTTTTACAAATCTCTTACGAGATACTCCCCCTTACTCACCGTAAGGATACAACCTTTGTAATGAATGATTACAGATAATCTTCTCTCTCAGAAGTGATAAAGATAAACACTGAAGCTCATTACAAATAATCTCACTCTCTAATATACACTATATGATCATTGAGATAATTAGAGAGTAGGTGTATGTGTATATCAAAGTATTGGCATTTTGAAGATGTAAGCTCGCGTCTCTAACTCCTTCTATTTTGAATGCTTCTTCTTTTATAGTTGATGAAGAGCATTCGACCGTTTGATAAACTCTTCTAGTTTTGAATATGACCATTGTGAGTGCACTACCACAAAAAAACGAAAAAACGACCTAAATAAGACCCAATTAACGTCCTTTTTCAGAGGGACGTCTCGGACAGGGTAGTTGTTTTTTTTAAATTTGGCGTCCTGAAATAATTTCCGGACGCCTCATATGAGGCGTCCTGAATTAATACAGGACGCCAAAAATCATGCTTCAGGGGTAAATTGGCGTGATTTGTGGCGTCCTTATTCTAAAATCAGGACGCCAAAAATCTGATTTGTGGCGTCCTTATTCTAAAATCAGGACGCCACAACTGATTTTAAAATCAGATTTGTGGTGTCCTGATTTTAAAATCAGGACGCCACAAATCTAATTGTTGGCGTCCTGATTTTAAAATCAGGACGCCACAAATTAGGACGTCCAGATTACACACTACATACAAAGACGATACAGCCAGCAAACTCAATGAATAATTCCAAAACGAATCAGGGTAAGAAAAGTCAGTGATCAGAACCACATCTTATATAGTTTGTCACACTAAACTTCCATCAGATTACACACGAAACTACTCATAAACAATTAGGGCATAACACAAGAAAGGTAAACACAAAATTCAAAAAGCCAATACCATATATAAAAATGATCAAGCCAGAAGGATGAAAAGAAAAGGGCGATTCACCTCTTGATGGATCGAACAAGATTGATGGAAGCGGGGTTTCGCATACAGTCGAGAAAATCAAATAAAGAGAGGGATTGTGAAGATGCTGACGCGTCCATGGAATCAACTGTTGGACCGAGTAGAATTGAAGAAGAAAGATGGACAGTTCCATCACAAAATGGACAGTTCCATTACCCTATATTTAATTTGCTTCATCGACGCTTTGTATTCCAGAAAAAAAAATAAGAGAACAAACCCAGAAAAAAAAAAACCTAAACCCAGAAAAATCACAAATAAAAAACAATAAAGAGAACAAACCCAGATCTGCAACGAAGGAGGAGAGGAGAGGAAACTCAGATCTGCAACGAAGGCAGCTTCCCGCGTGGTTGGGTCTCAGATCTTGGTGGCAAGTGAGCGACGCGAGGGAGCGGTGAGCGGCGCAAGAGATGGGCGAGCGGCGAGGACGCGGGCGAGCAGTGAGCGAGAGAAAGTGAATGTAGAGAGAAGAAGACATTGAGCCGTGCAGTAATGTGATGTGAGTGAGACTTTACTTTTTGTTCGAGAGAGTGAGAAATTGAAACAAATTTGACGTCCTGAATATTATTTCAGGGCGTCAAAAATTATGATTTTGACGACCTGGACCCATTTTAGGACGTCAAAAATATTTTTTTGGCGTCCTGAATGTATTTCAGGACGCAAAAATGAATTTTTTGGCGTCCTGAACCTATTTCAGGACGTCAAAATATCCCAAATTGCGTTAAAAATACTGATTTTTGATGTCCTGAATTTATTTCAAGACGCAAAAAAGATTTTTTTGGCGTCCTGAACCTATTTCAGAACGTCAAAAAAATTTCTAGCGCCAAAAAATTTCCTAAATATTCTAAATTGTGCCAAAAATGCTGATTTTAGGAGTCCTGAATGTATTTCAGGATGCAAAAAAGAATTTTTTGACATCTTGAACCTATTTCAGGACGTCAAAAAAATTTCTGGCGCCAAAACATTTCCCAAATATCCCAAATTGCGCCAAAAATGCTGATTTTAGGAGTCCTAAAATATATTTAGGGCGTCAAAAAAAATTTTAGGCGTCCTAAATTAATATTTAGGACGTCTAAAATCTCAAACTCAAGTAAATAATTACAACAATGCCACCGCCTTCACTTTTTACTTCCTTTTTTTTTAAAAAGGACGTCTTTTAGGGTAGTAATATTCATATTTTGTAGTAGTGGTGTAATTGAACGTTGGAAAATATTACCTTTGGAGCTTCTGACGTAATCATCTGCTTTTTGTAAACTGTTGTTAATCTTTCATATAATCATCTGAAACTCATTAACAAACCGATTAAACATAGTTAGGAATAGTAATGAGTGATGATGAGAAGTAATGAAATCACAATTAATGATTTTGAGATTTCCAACACGGTGATTTTCAAAAGCAGAGATGTTAACTCGAGTTAAGAGGTTGTTGCTTTACTCCAGATTGCTTTCTGTCTCGTCTTGACTCGAGTTATCATGCCTTGACTCAAGTTACAAGATCGTCTGATAGTAGCTCACGTGTGTTTGCTAGCATTGGTATTGATCCTCAATTTGAGCTTTTGATAATCTGAAACTTGCTCATAAAGATTATAAATAACATTGAGAAGTATAACAAATAGTAATTAATTGATAACAATGATTTCTGTAATACCCGGATAAATAAAATGGCCATTTCTGATAGGTGAATATGTGGTCTCGATTTCTATGTTATATTTATCATATTTGTGATGGAAAAATCCCTTAGAAATTGGGGAAAAAAATAAAGGGTCAAAATGACCAAAATACCCCTGGAATGCTCAGATAGCTTAGGGAAATTGTGAAAAATCCTAGGAGGCAGTAAAATAATTATTAAAATTAAGAGAGAACGTTGTCTATAATTTTAGTAATTTAATAAATTATCACATTGGAAAAATTATAAGAAGGGAATCAAAAAGTATTATAATGACCAAAATGCCCCCGTAAATGTTATTAAAATGCATAGAACATAGAATACTAATGTCAGTGCAAAAGTTATGAGGTGAAGAGTAATTCTAATTGAGAAAATTATCAAAGATTAGTAAGGGATTAATTAAGTAATTATTGGCTAATTACTTAAGCATAAACGAAGGAAAATTCAGAGATAATTATGTAAAACCCTAAAATTAGTGGTAATGGCTAAAAATTAGCATAAATATATTTCCTAATTAATTGGAAATTTTGAAGAAAAATTGATGAGATTAGGTATTTTTAAGCCTAAATGCAAGAATGGACCAATAAGAGAATTTTGGGAAATTTTTAAGAAAATTGAAATAAATAAATAAATAATTAAAAAATAAATATTTATAATAATTAAATAAGGGCCAGCCGAAATTGAGGATAAGAATTAAAGGAAAAAAATATCAAGATATTTGTAGCAAGTTGTAATATTAAATTAATATAATTTATGTAAAAAGCAAATAGGATAAATGACCACGGATAAAAATAAAATCCTACACAGTGAATCATGAACAAGATTTTTATAGTCAGAGAAGAAAATAAATAAGTGAATTTTTATCTCGGACTGGACTGTCCCAGAAGTCATTTCCGAAGTCGGAAGAATACGTAGGTAATAAGACGAAATAGGGTTATCTGTAAAAAGGGCAGATAGTCCCAAATGGAAACCTGTAGAAAATAAATTATAACTCAACATCTAGAAGTAAGTTGAGAATTTCCTGGACATATTTGGAATCAGTGAATTTTTGTCCAGAGGTTGGCAATTCCAGAAGTTGATTCCGTAACCGACACGTTTTTCCGTAAAACTTCAGATAGACCGTTGAAACCCTGTATAAGGTCAAAAATTTAGTCAGTCTTGAAATTTCTTATGGAAAAGAAAAGGGCTTCAAAGTTGTAATTCCGAATTTCTGAGATTTTCCGAGATTACGCGATTCGAACACCGATCGGGGTTTTATCGGTATAAAACCTTCTTGAACAAGTTAATTACATCATCATTGATGATGCAATTTTGTGCCACCTAAGGGCTGCATGTCGACCAAGCTGATCCAAGGGGCAAGAATTTGACATTTCAAAAGTTTCTGATCCGACGGCTGAGATCCGGTCTGGTAAAATGTGAATAGTGACCCAGAATTCACTATAAATACCCCCTCCCCCTTCATTCATTCTTCACACCCTCTCCATTCTTGAGATTTCGAATTGGAGGAGCAGCAAGGAGGAGAAGAAGTCCGGGGAATTTTGCAGCGAAGCTCTGAGTAAGTTTTTCGGTGCTTAGTCTTAAGTTTCGGTAGTTAGCATAGAAATGTTAGATTAGTCTTTAATCTTCCGAGTATGATTAGATATCATATGATAGGGATATTTTAAGTGGGAATTTCGAAAATCATGATTGGGTCAAAGTTCTGGCAAAATTTTGGAAAGTCGGAGTCAAAGTAGCGAAGCGCTGGCGAAATTACGGCGATTAGGGGTATAGGGGCAAAATGGTAATTTTTACCTAAAATGCCTTTTATGATGTCAAATATTGATAAATGCGATGTTATCATTATAGGATATCAGAAACCTTGATCTGTGTTTCCGTCAACAGTGCAGTTTTCGTCAAAACGTACCCGGAATACCGTATAACGTCAACGGAGGTACGGACGCGTACTGTAACACTAATCCTATGCTGCTTAAATGCATATATGTGATAGATACGTTCGTAGACCGATATACAGACAGTTTTACACGGGTTATAGTCATAATAATGCCGTTATGTTTTCCTAGCGCTGAGGACACGAGTCGATATCGTGGCACTGGTTTATGTGCAGGCTGTTGTTGTTATTGTTTACCTTATGAGGCTTTTTATATTGCTCTGTGCTTATGTTCTGTCGTCATATTGATCATGCATCTGCTGTATGCTTATGTACTGATACACTGCTGTATTGTCTAGAATATCTCGTTGTCTCGTATCTTGCGTTGTTTGGGCATAAGGTTAATCATTACCCGAGATCCAATGTGGTAAATTGGATCTCAGTTGTGCTTTCAGTCCGGAGGACCGAGAATTGGAGACCGGGGAAAGCAGCAGGAATAGACCACGAGCCGGAGAATCTATTTTCCCGTTTCTTTTGTACTTACATTCGAAACAGTATGATAACTATATTATCAATACTATGTTACACTATGGTTACTGTTTGAATGCAAATCAGTTACTCTTCCGCTCCAATGCTCTACTCTGATTGAAAAAAAAAATTCGCTTTAGAAAACGGGATGTTACAATTTCAGAATTCTCAGATACATTGAAACTGTGCTCTGTTACTGTGCTTGAGTTGTTCATTCTCTGCCAACCTTCGTTGACTCGAGTCACCATACCTTGACTCGAGTTAACAACTCTTCTCAAAATTTCATTGCTCTCTGTCTAAGGAATGACTCGAGTTATCATGCTCTAACTCGAGTCAATAATCCATTTCTCAAATAAGGAAGAGTTTTCGAAACAACTTGACTCGGGTCGTGACTCGAGTCATCTTTTCCAAGAATTCATTTGAAGCTCTCTGTAAGCCACTTGACTCGAGGCATAAAATGTATGTGACTCGAGGTAAGAACACTTCTTCAATAAATCTGCTCTCTTCTCATTTAGAATGCAAGAATATCGTTAACACAAAGGTCAATTTCCAGTAAGTGTAGCGTCCTTGATATAACTCCAAATTTGGTAAACCACTTATCCCCATTTAGCTCTTTGAGTCTACTTTCCAACGCAAAAAAAAAAAAAAAAAAAAAAAAAAATCAGCTCCAAACTTATTGTATTTTGACCTTTATGCACCAATGAATGAAGGTTGTTCTTGACCAACTTTTTTACAACATCCTGAACTGACCGTCAACTTCAAAACATCATATCTCCTTCAATTGATCTTAGGTTTTCGTGATCTTGATGGTTTTGAAAATTTATTTGAGTCTAGTTTCCAATGGCACCGGTTTCAGCTCAATAGGATTTTTAGTTTGTGAGATACACTCAAAACATCAAAGCTTGGTCTGCTGTGTGGCGTGAATTTCACTATCAACTTCAAAAACTCATATCTCCATCATATGACCTCCTTTGGACTTGAATTTTATATCAAACTGACGCATTGGGAGTCTAGTTGCATACAAAATTGGTTTCCCCTCAATCAAACTTTTGGTTTGGGAGATATCATCGAATTACCATAGGTTGCCAACTAAAACGCGAAACAGAGGTGAACAGAGTTGCTGAAATACACCTTGACTCGAGTCATTTAGTTACTAACTCGAGTCATACCAGTCCAGAGGTGCCAAAAACACTTATTGACTTGAGTTAATGATATCTTGACTCGAGTCAAGTCATTTCAGAGAAGCAAATCACTGTAGCAAAGTGGTTAACTCGAGTTGCAACTTCATGACTCGAGTTGGATCGTCCTGAACCTTATATTTGCTTTTTTTAACTCTGAATTAAGTCATTCCAACTTCCATTTGATCGTGAAGACTTCTTGTATCAATCTAAGAACTTGAATAATGATATTCTCGTTCCATTCAGCAAGTTCTTCCTTCTTTTCTTCTTCTCTTGATCAATCTCTGTTATTCAACTTGGACTAATCTACATTAAATATAGTAGTTAGTCAATGTAGGAGATAAATATATCATTTAAGCTTTTTGCTCTTAATAATGACATCTATATAAGACATTATCAAAACTAATCATATCCAACAGTAACCACTAACCAGTTCTTTATATAAAGGAACTGCTTGTACTGACACAACATTGAATGAGAAGATACTTTTTCTCTCTCACATCCTGCTTTTTCTCAGTTTCACTGTACGTATTATGGTATCAGAGCGATTTTTTTTTCTTTAGTGAGTCTTCCGCCTTTTCTCTCTCTCTGATATTCTTTTTCTTTTCTTTTCGAGTGTTCTTTTATTCCTTTGCTTGTTCTTCTTGGGCGCTCCTCTTGTGCTTTTCTTTTCTATGCATCTGAACCCTAGAACGCCTTTCGACGTTCAATTTGCTGCTGATTTTGTGTGCCTTTGACTGAACGCCTTTCGTCGTTCGCTTTTGTTTGCTGTATTTGATTTGTTGCTGTTGTTCTTGATTTTTTTTTTGCTTTGATTTTTTAACGAAGCATTGTGCTCTCTCGATCAGTTCATTGATGGCTCTTTGACAATTTCGGCTGCCTCTAATCCTCTATTTCCGGCGTGGCAACGATGCAACACCATGGTCCTGACATGGCTTCTTCGATCGATCTCTCTTTCAATAAGTCAAAGTGTGATCTGGCTTAACAAAGCAGTGGACGTATGGAATGACTTAAAGGAACGGTTCAGTCAGGGCGATGCTTTCTGACTAGTAGAGCTTTAGGATGAATTATTCCAAATCAGGCAAGGTGACCTTTCTGTATCTGATTATTTTACAAAAGTCAAGATTATATGGGATGAGTTACTCAATTTTCGTCCAGTTATTGATTGTTCCTGTTCATCAAAAGAGTATTTCCATCAAGATCATGTGATTAGATTTTTAAAGGGCCTTAATGAACGATTTGCTACTGTACGTTCCCAAATTTTACTCATGGATCCACTTCCTTCCATTAATAAAGTCTTCTCTATGGTTTCTCAACAAGAACGAGATCTCACTGGCTCTTTAGAACAAACCGTGTGTTTCACTCGTGCAGATTCAAGTGTGGGAACCAATCCCTCAAAACCTCCGTATCAGTCTAAATCCAACAACAATTCCAAGCTTTGTACTTACTGTGGCAAACCAAGGCACACTGTTGAGACTTGTTATAAGAAACACGGTTTTCCTCCTGGATACAAGACTCGGAATCGAACTTCAGTGAATAATGTGGTAACATCTTCTCCTGACTCATCAATTGGTATTTTATCTTCAACACCTCCTGTTGCTAATCCACCTATTAGTCAAAAACAGTATAATCAATTAATTGCTCTATTACAACCTTCATCTGTTGTTGCTCATGGTTCGAATGCTTCTGTTTCTAGTTTGCCATCTGCTAACAATTCTTGTGTTAATCAGCTCTCTGCTCTTACCTTGATTCCAAATGTTGATTCACAGCATATGTACACAACTTTGGCCTTTGATTCTTCTAATCATTGGATTCTTGATAGTGGAGCTACTACTCATGTTTGTTATTCCCTGAGTTTGTTTACTGCTTACTCTCATATTTCTCCTATTCGTTTGACATTGCCAAATAAAACATCTATTGTTGCAAGCATTTCTGGTTCTGTATAGATTAATGCACATATCTTGCTTACCAATGTCCTTTACATTTCAAATTTCCATTTCAATATTATTTTTGTTTCTCAAATGACTCGTGACCTTCCTTGTTGTCTTGTTCTGGGTACATCCATTGTAAATGGATAGGGCTGCACAACTTTTATCTCCCTCACTAGATGAACCATGATGTCAGAAAATGTAGGAAGAAAAAGCTTCTCAAACTGGCATAAGATAAGATAGGTCTTAAACTGGAACCTCGTTAAAAATATAGTTGTTAGCTATATTGGTCTTAAACTTCCTCCAGCGATCAACACAATATGACAATGTCATGTCTTTCAACTTCTGACTGTCAGGAACAGTGTATGTAAGCCGAATAGTGTCCCAAATAAGATCCTTTACTTTGGCCTTGTCGACATTTTTCCACTCATCTGTCAAGATGCTAGGCTTGTTGTGTGCTAGTGTGCCGACATAACTAATATATGTGTTTTTATTAGGGCCGACAGGATTAAAATATTCATCAAACTGGATGTCGAACTTTTCCCCGGAAGTCCGACTTAGAGCAAGCTCTTTCAACCGGGTTCCTCTTCTACCACATCGTGCAGGGTGGTTACGAGGCTCTCTCTAAGATGAACAGGGTTCACTCTGACTCACACCAGTAACTGGCGTTCCAGGAATAGGATTAGAATCGTTTTCTCTATTCATTTTCGAGACAAGAAGAGAGGCTGAGAGAGGTGGTACAAGAGAGGAATGCCTGAAAAATGAGAGAGTAACAGAGGATGGTGGCGGTGGGCGAGGAAGAGAGGTAATACAATAGGAAGATAGGTTTTCCCAACAGGAACAAAAGTTCAAACTTCACAAAGAGCAATGTAAGGTTTCGCGCAAAAAAGAATATATATGACGTTTAAATTTTAAGACCAGATGTATTAAAAAGACAGTCTTAAAAGTTAACCTTTAAGACTGGTCCTTATTAAACTCCGGTCTTAAACGTAATTAATTTTTTTTTTCAATATTTGTCCCTACCACAATTTAAGCCCGGTCTTAAAATCTTTAATTTTAAGACCGGATGTATTAAAAAGCAGGTCTTAAAAATTAAACTTTAAGACCGGTCCTTATTAAACTTCGGTCTTAAAACTAATTAATTTTTTGTTTAATTTTTTTTTTCAATATTTTGTACCAGCTACAATTATACTTTTAAGTCCGGATTTTAAATATATCTGGTCTTAAAAATTTTATACTTTTATATCTAAATTTTTCTTATATTTTGGACAGACTAAAATTTAAGTCCAGTAAAATGATATTTCTGTAAAAAGTAATTGATATTTCAATTTTATTTAATAACATTTTTAAGACCGGTTGTTTTCTATCCTAGTCTGAATAATATATTTAAGACTGGTGAATAAAGGATCCGGTCCAAGAAGTTCTTTATAGTTACAAAATTGCCACTGGTCATACTTTTAAGACCAGGTTGTCGATTCTCCGGCCTAAACGAAGCGATCTTAAAGCCTTTTTTTTGCACTAGTGATCTCTGATGATTCACAAAGTATTAGAGATCATGTAACATATGACATAATTAAATAATTTATTTACTTTTCTTAATCTCTCTAAATTGGTCAACCAAGTCATATATTAAAGATGATATGTAGTACTTTCTCTCATTGATAATTCTTTGTATTTTCCTCCTAGGAGGAAATTTTAACTTTGGTTCTTATAGTATATGGGAATAAATAAGTTGATAATAATATGTACCACCTCTGGGCTTAAAATAAGAGTTAGTTTAGAAGTGAATTTTGGTCTTAAATATAAAATCTTTTTTCATTTCATATATTATATTTATCATTTTTCTTCAAACTAATTTATCGTATAAACCGATGTATAATTTAATGATACACATAAGTATTTCATAGAGATCAGGTAAGATATATGCTATAATATAATTAAGTAGTTTATTTAATCTTGTCAAATTAATCAACTAGTTCTTATATTAAAGATAAAAACAATGTTTTATTTTTGGTAAGATTTGAAACATCATCCATCAATGATGGTAAAAAAATCCATCAACAAAAGATGCCTCTTTTTAGGTGTGAATCGTGTAAAAGGAAAACTTATTTCAAATTAGGTTTGGTTGATAATTAAAGTTTTCAACAATATTTTAGGAAACACAATTTTTATTTAATATTATCAACCGGTATTCCACGTCTTTTCCATATTTTAGTACAAGCTGTCCATATTAAAACGACTACTCAGTTTAGGAGAGTGTCTCCTTCTAAAATTAATTATAAATCTTATGAAATTTACGGAAACTCATGAGTTATTTATGATTTAAACATAATTTTCATAATTATTTAAAACAACAATTGTGATCAGTTTTGGAGAGTGATCACTTTAAACATCCAAAAATATAAAACATAATTATTTATGATTTATAAACAATATAATTTTCAATGACTTATCAACAACTACTACAAAACAGGGCTACGACGTCCTATTTCCGCGGGATGCCTATCAAGGGGGCGTAATAAAAATGCAACTTACAGCGTCCTAAAATTTTTAGGATGCCATATTGGTATCCTATGGTGTCCTAAAAATATTTAGGACACCATAAGTCTTCTTTTTTTTATAAAAAAAAAAAAAAAAAAAAAAAACCCAAACAGGAATTCGGGAGCATCTGAGCAGGAGCGAGTTGATTATTCCAAACGAAATTAACCAAGAGATCAGAACAAGGAATAATAAGAAGAGGTTAACAGAATAAATACGCTTATTCTAAGAATCTTAAAGCAAAAAAAATCTTAGAACCAAATATGCATAAACAATACAATGAACAAAGCTGAGATGAACTCAAAATCGAATCAGATCCAGTCCAGATGAGATGAAAAATAAATCGAATCAGATCTATGTTCAACAATATATCAGTTGTGAGATTCGACGGAGCAAAGCAGATCTAACAAAGTAGATCTAAAAATATAAAATTCCAGATCTAAGAACAACATATCCATGCAAACCGAGTGAGATTTAGCGGTACAGGAGGAGGAGCATGACGAAACAGGCAATTTGGAGGAGAGTGGTCACAACGAAGCACGGTGATTTGGAGGATGAGAGCCTTTGATGCAGAAATTGATCGATTACGCAGAGCGGAAAAAAAAAAAAGACGTAAGGACGGGGGGGGGGAAATAGTACCGGTGTCTGTGAGGAGAGGAGGAGAGGCGCTTGGATCTGGGTGGAGGACTGAGGTCGATTGAGGCAGGGGAGAAGGAGAATATTACTAGAGCGCGAGATTTGAGCTGAAGAAGAAAGAGTGTGAAGGTAGAGCGTGAGATGAGAACGTAGATGGTTTAAATTCTGCCACTTTTGGTGTGTAAGTTTTAAAATTAGACGTCAAAAGCAGTACTTTTGGCGTCTAATTTTGAACTTAGACGCCAAAAGTTTTCCTTTTGGCGTCTAAGTTCAAAAGTTAGACACCAAAGGTACTACTTTTTGCCGCCAAACAGTTCATTTTGGCGCTCGTGCTTTTAAATGCCGTTACTTTTGACGTCTAAGTTTCAAAATTAGACGCCAAAAGTGATACTTTTGGCGTCTAATTTTGAATCTTAGAGCCAAAAGTGTGCCTTTTGGCGTCTAAGTCAAAAATTAGACGCCAAAAATCAATTTTTCTTTTATATAGTTACAAAAATGCTACCACCTTTTTTTTTTACTTCCGTTTTTTTAAAATAGGACGTCAATTAGGAAAGTAAAAGCCATATATTGTAGTAGTGAACACATCCATACTCATATTAACCCTAAAATCTTCAGTAGACAGCCATTAAATGGGAGCAAAAATAGAATGAGATCTTTTTCGCAATACATAACAATTACTTTTTTTAACACGAAGTATATAACTAATATAGGAGTGTAAACAGTACAATCTATGAACTTTGATTTGCGGGTCAGTCTTCATCGTCAGCTCAGTTGAACATTTAAGATAAAACCTGAACATTTGAATTCCCAGATCCTTGTCGCCGATGATAGCTTCCTTTGGGGAGTTGAACTTGATACCTCTATAGATAAAATTCCCACAAGTATTGCATCTGAGGCTTATATATAGGAAGCATCATGCGTACATTCTTGGGTCTTCGGTTCCTACTTCCTAGGCAGCTTTGAGGAGTACAAATCTGGCGGCTAATACTTATTCAAAACCTTTCTTTCTCCCATCTTTTCCTGCTACCCCAAATTTCTCCCTCAGCCACAAAGGTTGGAAGGCAAATTAAAGTAAGATAACTCGAGAATGATGCGATTCTAACCCAATTATAGAAAGATTACTTAATAATTAAATTTAAGTATAAAATATTATGATAAAAAATTTAAAATAAGTTATAATATTTTTAAATTTATTTATTCAAATTTTCTTTTAGACCGCAGAAGGATTTTTTTTTTTAATAAGTTTTATTTTGTCCAGAGGATCGGATATACATTTCTGCATAACTAAATAACTAATTTTTCTAATTTTTATTTTACTCTATCTATAACATTTAAATGTTATCAATTCTTATCGCCTCATACAATTTGACTTGAATTAACTTTAGATATGGAATACGCTCATATAACTTTAATTTATATTAACTTTTTTTATAACCTCTCAAACAACGACTTTGTTTTTGATTTATTGCTTACTAACGGGTATAAAATATAGGATTAAATAGTAAATCCGCCCCGAAAGTATATGCCTAGAACTTGAAAGTCTAAAAACATAGCAATGTTACTCTTTTCCGTTAAAAAACTAATATTAACCGTTAAAAAATTAACGTTGATTATTAAGTTTTTAATGGAAAAGAGCAACATTGCTACATTTTTAGACTTTTGAGGCAACATTAAGACCAAAAAAACTTAGGACAATATAACTCTTGGACGTATACTTTCAGGGTGGATTTGCTACGTAACCCTAAAATATATTTCAGTTATGAAATTATATCATTTAACTCAAAATATATGCGTATATGAAATTTGAAAATCAAAATGCCATGACTAAATTTTCCGGGTTTTGCTTACGTGGCCGTAAGAGAGCTGCTCAACCCACTGCTTGCTTTTATATTGTATAAGTTTGTTATGCATATATTGGAAGTTATTTGAGTAAATACCCTTTTGGGTCCCTGGAAAAGCACGCGCTACCCATTTTGGTCCCTGAGTAAAAAAAGTTATTTTTGGTCCTTTTTAGGGACTAAAAATGACTTTTTGGGAATATGTGAGGGATTAAAATGCCCACAAAAAATGACTAAAAGGACTAAAAGGGACCTTTTTTTCCTTTTTAAGGACTTAAAATCACATTTTTTTTACTCAGGGACCAAAATGGGTAGCGCGTGTTATTTCAGGGACCAAAAAGGGTATTTACTCAAGTTATTTCTTAAGTTAAAATATATAAAATAAAATAGGTAAATAAAAAATAAGCAAGGTGAAATGCTTACATGGCTGTAGGAGATCAGAGCTAGCCGCTGCTTTTATATAGTAAGAGATTTGATTTTTATATGTGAAATATTTTTTTGTTTTAGTATATGTAAAATTTGAAACAAAGATAATCTTATAACTATTATTTATCATAAAAATGAATTCATCATTAAAAAATTATAAATTAATCAGTTCAAATGAAATTTAAATTTAATTGTTTAGATTTCATCATATATAGTGATAAGTAATAAGTTTCTCAGCACTGTGTTGAGTACGATTCACGAATAAAAACCCGAACTAGTTTCAGTTCATTACAATGATGAGTATCGGGAGCTATTTAATCAATTTGGTGAGATCCACATGGTTCAAATATAATATCAAAATAATTTTTTTTTTCAAAAAATTGACACTAAAAAGATCATCTTTATTTTAGATTTTGTACATTAAAATATTTTTTTTTGAAAAAAAGTAAAAGTAAAAAAAAAAAATTAATATGATCCATTTAAATTAAATTAAATCTGAACTATCTATAGTGGTGATTATATATTTAATTCAATTTTCAAAATATTTAAATAATTATACATGCTAATTTGGAAAGATACTTTAATAGTTTTATTAAGTGATAACACTTATGTCAAGTTGCTTATATAAATTAGGCTACATTTTCCAATCACACTTGTTATTTTATTATTTTTACTTGTTAAAATGTGTATGTATCCTTATAAGTTCATCTATGAAATATAAATACTATGTTATTTTGTTATTGTTAGTTGTTTAATGTGGATGTGCACTTAGAAATTCACCCAATAACTTGACCACTTGCAAATAGATATTATAGGTACCTTGAGATAAGTTATTTCATTTCCAAATCTGCAGTAATAATTATTTAAATATTTTAAAAATGTGATTAAATACATAAATTTAACCCATTTAAACCAATAAAATGTAAAAAGAGAGAAGAAAATAAGAAGTAAAATTTAAAAAGGGGTTAAAGTATGATTTTAGTTCTTTAAATCTAAGTACGTTTCATTATAATCATTTAAATTTAAAAATTGTGCTATAATCCTTTTAAGTTAATACTGTTAACTCCACTAATGAAAAATAATGGGTCAGCTTGTACTTAAAAAAAAATCAGTCAGCAAATTTAAAATGTCAATTTAACAATTTTAAAATAATGTCATGTCTTTTAGAAGATTGATTTTTTAAAAAATAAAATATAAAAGTAATTATATCTTAAAAAAATTTAAAATTTAGACATGTCATCATTTTAAATTTGTTGAATTGGATAGCTTGATGGATCGCAAGGCAGATCAAATGACGGGATAAAAATGTTGTGCCAAAGACTAATTCACAAGTGAACTTTCAAAACCATTTATTGAAAATCAAATTTTTTTTTTATTAAAAAATGGTGGCAAGTATGCAACCACTCCGGGTTCTGCAGTGGAAATGACGACCCTCCCAACAGTGGTAGCTACATACAAAGCGGATTACGAGTGGTTTTACCGCAGCTCGAACCCTAGACCTCTTAAGGGAATCCAGTGCCACATTCCGCTGGACCAACCACATGTTGGTTATTGAAAATCAATTTGTTATTCCTTATAGTTTTATAAAATTTTGAATTAGCTAGGTCCATCTATTCAGAAATTATATTCTTTACCGGGGGCGCGCGCTCACACAAACCATAAGGACCCGTTTGTTACGCGGAAAGATAGCGGTGGAAAGGGAAAATAAGAGACTTCCCACCCAAAAATCGTGTTTGCTTGTCTCATCTTCCGTCGAGTACCTTTCCCGCCACTTCGAATCTTCCATCATTCATTGGAATGTGCTTTCCCTCCTTCAGCCGCGGGAATGTTAAAATGTTGCCGGGAGAGTGAAAATGTCGGACAAAAAGGCCCCTTGAAAACACTGTACCTATTTATAAAATCACGGCGAAGGCGCGAGCTGGAGCTGGACGAAGCTGTCGGTGAAGAAGCTTGTAGAAACAGTGTGTGTTTTTCGGCGAAGGAGAAGTTTAACCCAGGGAACAGAGCTGCATTTGAGGTCAGTATACATATTTTAAATAAATGTGTGATTTACCGGTAGGTTTAGGAGATTTGGGTTTTCCTGTTCATTCGACCTGGGGCGAGACTCACGCAGTTTTGAATGCAAGCAATTTTAGGTAGACACGGTTTATATTCGTCGACGTTAGGGATAGAGACAAAGACTAGTGTAATGTTCTTTATATTCCTGGGTATAAATGAGATGCAGACACTGTTTTAAACAATGTTCACAGTGTTGAATGAAATTGCAATGAATGAAAATATGTTGTTTGTTTGTGTACAATGTGTTGTTGTTCTGTGAATGATGAAATTTGGGGAAAAAAGCAAATGAATATTACGTTCGAACCAGTCAGCCCAGTTCGAACATTTTATGGGGGACGTTAATTCAGTGAGTGTCATGTTGGGGCATATAAGTAGTTGTTTTAATATAGTTGATTTGATGAAAGATACAAATTGTTGACTGTTAAATAGTGATAGTTTGTAAAGAGGAGTAGTGGATTACTATATAAAAAGGAAATTGGTGTGGTTGAAATAGGTATGGAGCCACGCAGACGAGAAATGGTTGGATTGTTGGCTGGGTCCTTAGCTTTGCTACTAGCAGTGAGGACCATGGTTATGACGATGATAGTAGCCGTGGGAGTAGGTAGACCAAGGCACTTACCAGATAGGACGTTTAGACTAGATTTCCATGCCAAGAGAGCGAATTTGAGGGCGATGATATATAGTAGTGACACCACTTGCTTCAACCAAATTAGGATGTACCGGGCAACGTTTGATAAATTGTGTCACATGTTAGACACAATTGGTGGATTGAGAGCAACTAAGCATATGCTAGTTGATGAGCAAGTGGCTATGTTCCTTCACATATTGGCCCATCATGTGAAGAACAGAGTAATTCAGTTTGAGTTTGGAAGGTCGGGAGAAACCATAAGTAGATACTTCAAATTAGTGCTCAATGCAACCATTAGACTTCAATCATTGCTATTGAAGAAACGGAGGACTCAAATGATCATCGTTGGAAGTGGTTCAAGGTATGTACATGATGTTCATGTGTGAGTAGTTTAACTTATTTTAGTATTCAAGTATGGTTTGACCTTAATGGTGAAAGTTTTTTTCCTATTTCAGGGTTGCCTCGGTGCATTGGATGGTACGCACATACGTGTTCAAGTCCCTGCAAAGACACAGGGGAGGTACCGAAATAGAAAAGGGGAGGTAACAACCAATGTCCTTGGGGTATGCTCACCGGATGGGCAATTTATATTTGTTTTCCCCGGGTGGGAAGGCTCAGCTGCGGATGGGAGGGTTCTGAGGGATGCTATGAGGAGACCACATGGGCTAAGAGTACCGCTAGGTACCGATGTGAGGGTGCGTTAGTTGGTTTAAATTTATTTCTACTTTTATTCGTTAACTTTTATTTGTTTGTGCAGGGAACTACTACTTGGTGGATGCAGGTTACAGTAATTGCCAAGGTTTTTTGGCTCAGTATAGAGGTCAAAGATACCACCTTAATGACTGGCGACAAGGACATCAACCACAAACTGCGCATGAGTGTTTCAACATGCGACATTCTGCAGCCCGAAATGTCATAGAAAGGTGCTTTGGCATACTAAAGCTACGGTGGGCAATATTGAGGAGCCCATCTTTTTATCCAGTTAGGCTGCAAAACAGATACATCGTTGCTTGCTGTTTGCTCCATAATCTTATTCGTCGGGAGAGTGTTCAAGATCCCCTTGATGAGCAGCTTGAGTCCTTTGACATTGAACCTGCAACGGTTGATGACGCGCCTGTAGTTCCTATGGAAACTAGTGATGTCTGGAATAATTATAGGGAACAAGTTGGAAATGAGATGTTTGCTGCCTTTCTCGCACAGAGATAACTGATAATGTAGTACACAAGTATTGATAGGAGTATTAACATTTTATCCCATATGTTTATGTTACAAACTACATCAGTTTGGTTTCCATGTGAATATGAATTTCAATTAACTTTATCTTTTCCTATGTCCGTGTTGTGGTGTGGTTTGTTGCTACTTCATTGTTATGTTAACATTAACAATACTTGCAATATTTTATCTTAATCAGTGTTTTGTTTAGATGGATCCATCTCAACAAGCATGTGGTTCGAGGATGAAAATGTGGAGTGCCGTTGAGGATAGGGTCTTGGTCGAATGCCTTGTTGGGTTGAAGTTGGACCAAAAGTTCATGGCCGACAACGGGTTCAAATCCGGATATGCGAATGCTTTGCAGACCATGATGGAGGCCAAGCTACCTGGATGTGGCATAAAAGCAACTCCCCACATCACCTCCAGACTGAAGACATTGAAGCGCCTATGGCAGACGGCCTATGACATCATTTATGGGCCTAACACCTCTGGATTTGGCTGGGATCCGGAGACAAAACTTGTCACTGCAGATGACGATGTTTGGGAAGAGTATCTGAAGGTATGTGATGCCACAACTGTGTTGGAATTGTCACTTTACTTATGAATTACTAATCAGTGTCTTGAATTTCATAAACTCATCTACTTCTTAAACTGCAGGCTCATTCTAAGCACAAGGAATTCCGAACCAAACCTTTGCCAAACTTTGACTCTCTATGCATGGTTTGGGGAAAGGACAGGGCAATCGGTGATGAAGGAGAGTGCCCTGGGGCAATGGAGGAACAAGTTAATCTTGAAGATGACGACCTTCCAGAGACACCACATGTTGTTCCTGATGAATCTGAGTTGTCACAAACAAATAACGAAACTGTGACCACTCCAATAAATCCAACTGATGCATCATTGGGTCCAAAGAAGAAGCGCAAACTGAACAATGCAGAAGTCATAGCTGAAGCCTTGCGAGATACAGTGACACAATTAGACAAGACCATAGGTACTTGCTTTTGACAAGCTAGGCAACTTCATGTCAACACTGCCAAAGAAGATGCCCTGTTCATGGAGCTACTCCAAGTTGAGGAGTTGACTTGGAATGAGAGAAACATTTCCCACATGAAGATCCTTGCTTCTGACAAACTTCTGAAGGCACTTGGAATGATTCCTCCAGAGTTCAAGCTTTCATGGATCCGCACCTTGCTTAATCAGTAGACCATATGCATACCTACATAGTAGTGTTGTGTAACAGTGTTGAGTACATAGCTGGGTTTTTTTTGTCACAACTGTTTTTTTTTATTGGCCAGGGGTAACTCAGAGGTGTCACTAATTTTTGGACACTGATCTGTGTTTTGTAAATGCATTACCCCACACAGGTGTTTATATCTGTCTAGTGTATAGTCCATGGTTATATGCAACATGGCAAACTTTTACCATGTTCAAAAGGTTCAGGGAAAACTGAACATGGCATCAAGTTTGTGTGTAGCATCCTCTTGAAGTTTAATTTACTCAATATATTGTAATTGAGGCCATTTGGTATATGCCTGGTGCAGGAAATGTACTCACAATATTATCAATATATAAAACTTGTTACTACCATCTGCAATTGTTGTGGTTCCTAGTTACTATACCTGCTTCTTGTAACAAAATAAGTGTTTGGTTGCATAATTGTTGTGGTTCCTATTTACTATACCTGCTTCTTGTAACAAAATAAGTGTTACTGTCAAATTGTTGTTGTTCCTATTTACTATACCTGCTTCTTGTGACAAACAAACATAGCACATATTGTGAATGCTATTTCCTATTCAACATATGCATACCTAAGGTTGTTGTCCACTGTTATGATCCAAGGTTACTATGAACGTTTAGATGAAATCCCTCTGTTTTACCGAGTGTCACACTGTCTGGTCACGTTCGAACTTTGGAGTAAAGTTCGAACTTTGGAGTAAAGTTCGAACGTATGACTCCCTTGCAGACAGTTGAGTGGTTATTTAACTGAAAGTGTTTTTAAGAATAAATTTTTTGTTTCCTAGTCCATGTATTGGATGGCAACACGTGACCATAGTAATATTTTGCAATGAAATAATTTAATTTAATTAAAAGTAATGGGTTTTTTTTAACCGCTGTTATCATGTCATTTGTGGGTTTTTTTTATGTTCAATAACCCATTTTTAAGTACATTAGGAGCAAAGCCATTTCAGATGGCCAAGAGGATCATTGACACAATGCTGAAGGCTGCATTCCCTGGGAAGAAAGGTTGTGACCTCCCATACCCTTCCATTGTGTCTCTAGTATTACAAAAGAACAAGGTTTGGTATCTTCAACAAGGTGAACCCCCCATATGGACTCCTCAATTTGATGACGAGGCTCTGCACAGAATGCAGATACCTGTTGTCCGCAAACAGACCTCCAATACATCTTCCTCTAACGGCAAACAGGGAAGGAAGAGTCAGCAAAAGGAAGCTTCTCCTGCACCTGCACATGGTCCATCTTCAAGAGATCCTTCATTTGAGGAAGGAGTTGCAGAGATGGGAGCCATGTTTGCCAAAATTGTGGACGAAAAACTTGGCTTACTTAAAGATGACCTACACTCAACCTTGAATGAGATGGAGTCGCGTCTACGTGCAATGGCTTTGGACTTGAAGGACGTTCGAGACTTCATTTACATCTATGCCACTGAGTTCAAGACCTTTTCAACATCCGTGGCAACAAAACATGACATGGTGGTCCTTCTTCCAATCCATGGGATGAGTCATCAAAATCAAGAGAAGTCCCCACCCACCGATGACCATGATCATGAGACTGGGGAGATAGCAGCCGAACAGAATGACATAATGAAGGGGATGGAGAAAACAATGATGAGGCCGACGATGATAGCAAGACTGAAGAAGGAGGAGAGGAGGAAGGGGATGGTGGTAGTGATGATGAGGAAGAGGATCATGATGAGGGCGAGGAGGACAGCAGCACACCAGAGGAAGGAGAGAAGGAAGGTGATGGGGTCACTGATGATGAGCCCGAGGATGACAGGAGGGTTGAAGAAGAGGGAGACCATGAAGGTGATAGTGTTAGTGATTCTGAGCATGAGGGTGGGGATGAGAGCATGACAGAAGAAGAGGGAGAGGAGGAAGGGGATGGTGAGAATGATTCTGAGCATGAGGGTGGGAATGACAACATGCCAGAAGAAGGGGGAGAGGAGGAAGGGGATGGTGAGAATGATTCTGAGCATGAGGGTGGGAATGACAGCATGCCAGAAGAAGGGGGAGAGGAGGAAGGGGATGGTGAGAATGATTCTGAGCATGAGGGTGGGAATGACAACAAGCCAGAAGATGGGGGAGAGGAGGAAGGGGATGATGAGCATGAGGGTAGGGATCACGGCAGCGAAATGAAGAACCAGCGAAAGGAAGGGATGGTGATGAAGTGAAGGGTGACCATGTGTGTGGAGGCACAACACCTGATGCGCAAGTGGATGAAGGTGAGGAGTTGGATTCAATCACCCCACTGTCAATTGTTCGTCTGCCTGAACCAGTGAACCCTCCTCCTGCTCCTTCCAGGAACATAGTAGACGTTGTTCCATTGAGGTTCATTCCCGCACGAAGCTTCAGTTCCGTCCTTGCAGCGGAGAATTTGCCCCATGTCTTCGCAGCTCCAACACCAAATCGACCTCCAACTCCACGGCCTGCCGGCCCAATGTTTATCCCAGTTAACCTCCCTGGTTCACAGACATCATCGCCTAGGCGCACCGGTCGAATGAGGTCCCCATCGGACAAGAAGAAGAAGAACTAGGGACAAAGCTATTTATCTTTTGTGTTTTGAGTTACATGTAATGAAACAGTACAGTGATCACAATGTTTTTTGTTGTTTTTACTGCTGATTAACTGTTGCTGACATGGTTTCCATTCTGTCATGTAAAGTTGGAACTCTGTTGTTTGGTTTGCACTTTAACTTTTCTTTCCTATCATGTAGAGTTCAATGATGTTTACTCTATCTGCTTGTGTGTTAACATTTTCTACGTTTATTTCATGTCGACATTAGGTTTAGGCTGATACTGTTTGGTTATAGGGTGCACCCTTGTCATAAAGTTTATAACTAATTGTTGTGCAGCATTTGAAAAAGCCAACTTCATTCATTTTATTTCCTTTCACCCTACAGTTCACATGTTATGACAGATACTTAACTGCTGCAGGTATGATTTACAGGCTGTGGTGGGAGTTCGAACTTTGTTGTTTCGTTCGAACACCAACCATTGTTTTTCCCTGTCACGTGAAAACTGAAGACGGATGCTTATGTTACTTTCTGTGCAAGTTTTGCGTGCCTCATGCAGGTTGTAAAAAATTGGTCAATTATTTGTTAGACAGCATTTAAAAGAAGGCCAATTCCCTTCATTTTATTTCGTAGGACCATAGAGTTAACATGGTGTCATTTATGGTCAGTTATCTGACTCTGCCTCATGTTGCTGTCATGTCCACGATTCTGTTTGCTGTTATGCACCATTTGCAAAGGCCAATTTGGTTCATTTATTTTCGTTTTCTGCTTTGGCTTATGCTGCTGTCATGTCTTGGTTCAAGTTTATTGTTTCGCAGAGCTTTTTACAAGTCTAGTTCCCATTTTTGTTCTTCATGTCGTTCTTATGCAGCATTTCAGAAAGCGAAATTCGTTTATTTTAGTTGGTTTCACTTCACTGAACATTATTTAAAAATTGCGATGGGATGTGTCTGTGCTTCGGATTGGTTCACTTGTACACTCCATTTGACAGCAACCAATGATCCTGTAAGGCCCATTGCATACATGTCATTGTCTTCTTCTTCATCCTCACTACTGCAATTTTTCTTACCTGTTTAACGCTTGTCATTTTCATTATTGTCATGTGATGGTTCATTGTGCTGATTATTTTATAGTCACATGAACAATGCCATATTTTCCTCACTCCTTCACCGACACCTCTGTTTCCCAAACCCAACAAACTCCTTTTGAGCGACTTCAAACAGGTTAGGGGTTTAGCAGTCATTTTTTTCAAAATCATTGTTCACGAAGCCGATCGTCGGCACTATTTCACACCCCATCGCCATCTACTTCAATCATCATTGCACTTTGGTTATAGGGTTCGTTCATGTCTCGCCAACCTAGTTCGAAATGGTCATCGAGCAACTTTTTTTTCCCATTTTTGTTCAGGGACAATTTCGGAATTTCACCCAATCTTCCCACTCAACAAACACCCAATTCTTCATACCAAACATTTTATTTTCCCTCAACTAACTTCCTTTCCTTAGTCTACCAAACAGCTCACATTTTTAAAGTTCCCTCCTAATCTTCCTTTCATTTCCTTTCCTTTCCTTTCCCTCCCCAAGCTTTCTTTATAACAAACGGGTCCTAACTTTTTTGTTTTTTAATCTCCCATCATCACTTCACTGGGTCATCGTTATCGGCTTTGTGCTAAAATTATATTTTATAAACTTAAGATTAAAATGATAGTGAATTTAAACTTAAAAGATCAAAAATATATTTTAACTCTTATAAAAATTGGTCGCTAATAGGAGGCAAGGGTAGGCTTATGCCCTTATTTATTTATTTTTTTAAATCAGTGTTAATGATAATCAAAGACCAATATTCACAATTGAACTTTCAAAATTATCAAATTAAATTCAAACGACCAACGGGGTTGACTCAAGTGGTAAGCGGCTTGTGTCGCTTAAGCAAAGTTTCGGATTCGAGTCTTGTGAATACAAAAAACCCTGCTGGGAATCAAATAATAATGAATTTTTTTAATAAAATTCAATGTCATGAACTACAAGTCTACAACTTGCTGGGATATAGGAAGTTCCCTTGATTTGCGGATATCACATCATGATGGCATATATGGATGTAAGAAGTTCCCTTTGGTACAGCCGTACAGCTACCAGAGAAAGATAGAGAGATATTCACACAAAGTCGATAACGATGACCAACGAAGTGATGATGGGAGATAAATAATTAAAAAAAAAAAAACATTATGGCATATATATGACCCCGGTAAAGAATATAATTTCTGAATAGATGGACTTGGCTAATTCAAAATTTAATAAAACTATAAGGAACAACAAATGATTTTCAATTCATATCAAAAAAAAAAAAAAAACAAATGATTTTCAATAAATGGTTTTGAAAGTTCACTTGTGAATTGGTCTTTGGTACAACATTTTTATCTCGTCATTTGATGTAACATTCCGTTTTTACAAGCAGAATAAATTTTTTTTTTCCATCAAACATCATTTTAAATCATCAGAGTAGAGCACCAGAGCGATTGAGTAAATATATATATTAAAATACCCACGGTAGCATGTCTTGCTGTTTAAACAGCGGTACAAGAGTGTTTTAAAAGTAATATATAACAGAAAGAAGTCTTCAGCCGATTCTTCTATGTGGCCTGCTTGCCTCTATCCTCGGTCCTTGATCCTTCCGACCCTGAAGCTAAGTTAAGAGCTGAGGTCCATGCATCGAACCCCAGGTAACGGTTAACCTCATGTTTATATACAACATATATGTACGACAGACATTCATAGACTTTTGGCAACATTTACTACGGTCAGACATAGGGTATACATATCGATATGTATGGCAATAACGAGACTGATCGGATATAAAGTTAAGGCACAATGAGAAATGTACATGATCAGATATGCACGGCAATAACAATACAGTCGGATGCAAGGTTAAGGCACAACAGACAATAGTACAGTCGGATGTAAGGCATGACAGATAATAGACATGACAGACAGTAATACAGTCGGATGACAGACAATAGTACAATCGGATGACAGACTATAGTACAGTCGTATGACAGACAACAGTACAATCGGATGACAGACAACAGTACAATCGGATGACAGACAAAATACATATATGCATACAATAAACATCAGAGTTAGTGTTACAGTACGCGAACGTACATTCGTTGACGGAATACAGTATTTTTGACGGAATACGGTATTTTGACAGCGGTACGACAGCGGTACGTGATCACAGATATCCTATAAGGATAATATCACATATATCAACGTCTAACATCATAACAGGCATTTTAGGTACAAATTACCATTTTGCCCCTGACTCTCTAATCGGCGGAATTTCGCTAGCACTTCGTTATTTTGACTCTAATCTTCCAAAATTTTGCCATAACTCTTCCTCCAACATTATTTTCGAAATTAATACCTTAATTACCCTTAAAATATGATATCTAATCATACTTGGAAGATTAAAGATCAAAACAAAATTTCTACTATAACTACCGAATCGAAAACTAGAACTTAAGACTCGGTACCGAAGAATTACCCAGAGCTTCGCTACTTCTTCCTCCGGACTCCTCCTTCTCTCTAGAACCTCTCTCTATTTTGAATTGCAAGAGGATTTTGTGAGGAATGAAGTGAAGAGGAAGGGTCTATTTATAGAAGAAAAGTGAGGGCATTTTCGTAACTTTCCAATTTCCTTTCCTTCAATTTTAGCCATTCATTTAGAAAACTTAGGAAACAAGTTTCTTCCTCCATTCTCCACCAAAAAACCGTCCTCCCCTATGTCATTCTTCAAAAGATGATGTCACCTAGGTGATGTCATTTACTTGTTCTATAAGTTTCTTACCGATAAAGTCCCGGTTCGGTGTTCTAATCGCGTAATCTTGTAGAATCTTAGAAATCTGGCAACATAAGCCCTGAAGGTCTATTCTTCCTCTTTGGAAATATCTTGGTTAACTAAATTTTTTATTCCATTCAGGGTATTCCGTTGCCTGCCGAACATTTTTGGATAAACGTCTTCGGTTCGGAAATCGCCGGAAATGTCCAACTCGGGACAAAATTACACTGAATCATAATATGTTCAGTTGTTAGCAACCTAATTCAAGGATTTTGAGTTAGGATTTATTTTCTATTGGTGGTCATTTATCCTTTTTGCTTTTTCACAGAATATTCCATAGAATATTCATTTTCCTCAAATATCCTTAAACCACTTCCATGTTCACATTACAACATATTTTCTTCCTTTTCTTTTCATAATTTTCGAAAATTCATGGGCCCTTTTTGTTGACTTTTCAACCTTCTTAATCACTTAATTATATGATTTAATTACTTAATTAGTAATTATCTCATTTGCTAATTAAACCTTTAAGTATTCATATACTTCACCTTATTAATTTCCTAAACAATTAGCCAATAATTACTTACTAATTGTTGACAATTTTCTTAATTAGAATTAATTATTATCTCACAACTATTGGACTGACATTGATATTTTATGTCCCATGTAAAATATTAAAAATCATGGGGTCATTTTTGTTCTCGAAATACTTTTTGATATTACCTCATTATTTTCCAAGGGAAATAATACCAAAAATTCCCTAAATTAGAGACAACATACTCTCTAATTTTTAACAAATACTTTATTACCATTTAGGATTTATCATAATATTTTCAGGGCATTTAATGGCCCATAAATGCATTTTTGGCATTTATTTCTCCTAATTTCATTAGAATTTTCCTTAGAAATTAGAATAAATGTTCTACAATGCTTTGACACCACATATCCACCTATTTATCATAATTCAGATTTTAGGGTATTACATTTGACCTGCCTTGCAAATCCATCAAGCTATCCAATTTACCATGCATCAACATTTTCTTTTTGATAATGAGAACAATGCTAGAGTTAAAGGAATTAAAAGACACTTTACATATCAAAATGGAATCTTATATAAACAATGCTACAAATTTAATAATATTTTGTGGTTCTGTCAAATAAGGATACATCATATTTGCTCCGAACAAATACTTGACTGTTTCAAACTAACAAATATTTGAAGACAAATTTGAGCATCATTTCTTATATAACCCTTTAGGTCATTCAGAGATATGCACTTATGCCTTTCCATTTTTTTTTAATTAAACACATATATAATTGCAATTATAATGTCAATTCTTGCGTGTTTCTGTGTGTCTGATAGACCAAGACTTGGATTCCTTTTGCTGCGGAATTTACAAGATGCCATATAAACTGATTTTCTTTTCAAAATTTAAATAAAAAAGGGGCGCAAGGCTAACTCCCTTGCGTCTGGTTAGCGACCTATTTTTATTTTAATTACAACTTGCACTATTATACATATAAAAGACCCAGTAAAAAGAATAAAATAATACCTGCCCCACTTGATGCAAGTGGTCGAATAAAATAAAAAGTCATCCGGCTGGAAAGCAAGGCAAATTGTATTACTAAACTCCCATTTGCGGGTCTCCTGATATATAAGTCGTCAAGTTATATTGCTTATTCTCTGCGTTCATCTTTCTTCTGGTTTGTTTCCAAATCTCCATTGCTTTATTGCGCCTCTCACAGCTGCTTCGTTTTCTCGGCTGCTTCAATTTTCACAGTATAGTAAACTCATTCAGATCTTTATCATTCCCTTTTCAATTTTTCATTATAAATTAACTTTGATTTCTTTGTTTCTATTTTCTAGTGGAGGCCATCGTGACAGGGCGAGCATCAATAACTAATTCTTCCTCCTTTCACTATCGTTGGACTTACGATGTTTTTATCAGTTTTAGAGGTGAAGACACTCGATATGGTTTTACAGGAAATCTGAATCATGCTCTCACTCAAAAGGGAGTTCGCACCTTCTTTGATGATAAAGAAATAAGAAAGGGGGATGAAATCACACCAAAACTCCTCAAAGCAATCAAAGAATCAAGAATGGCCATTATTGTATTTTCTGAGAATTATGCTTCTTCAACATTTTGCCTTGACGAACTTGTCCAAATCTGTCAATGTATTAAGCATAAGGGTCGGCTGGTTTGGCCAATTTTTTACAATGTGGAGCCTTCAGAGGTGCGGCATCAAAAAGGAAAGTATGGTCAAGCATTGGCTACGCATACAAATAACTTAAGGGCGAGTGAAGAGACGATTCAAAGTTGGAAGCTTGCATTATATGAAGTATCTAATATTTCTGGCACACATTTCAATACTAGGTAATTCTTACTCCTTTTGATCTTTTATAAGATACAATTTTTGAATAGATCTAGTCCTTTTACCCCTAATTTTCTACTATTATATATAAATCTATCCTTAATTGATTATGTCTATGGATTTATTACTTCTCTCTCATCCTTTTTCTCACTCATTATCTCACCCATCTTCTCTATAAACAAAGGTATATTTGAAAAAAAAACTACACAAACTCACGCATCTTTATACATTTATTGCATTTAACCAATTTTAACCAACATCTTAATTTACATAATTTGGTTATTTGTAGCTTATATTAAACTAGACAGGAGAAAGTACCTTTAATCCCCTATTTACCTTCCAATCTTTGTGACCTAGCTATCTAGCTTCATATACACACGATATAAGAAATTAAAATTAATTGTCTGAGATATCATTTTGCATATGAAACGTGAGTTGAGTTAATTTAATTAGACTTGACATTGAGTTTTGTACAAACTAGGCATGATTATGAATATCAGGTTGTTGAAAGGATTGTGGAAGACATATTTCGAATAATCAATAGAGCTCTTTTACATATTGCTGAATATCCGGTTGGATTAGATTCTCGTTTGCAAAATATAAACTCTTTATTGCAGCTTGAGTTAAAAGACAAGGTCATTATGGTGGGAATTTGTGGAATGGGAGGAGTGGGTAAAACAACAATAGCACGTGCTTTGTATAACTCAGTGGCTGATAATTTTGAAGGTTTGTCCTTTCTCCATGATATCACAGAAAACCAAAAGAAAATTGGCTTAGAACAAATGCAAGAGAGAATGCTATCAAAGATTCTAGGAGTGGACATCAAAATTGATGATGTTAATGAAGGAATTGCAATAATAAAAGAGAGACTTAAGCAAAAGAAAATTCTATTGATTCTTGATAATGTTTATGAACATGAGCAGTTAAGAAAATTTGCTGGCAGTTGTGATTGGTTTGGTCCTGGGAGTAGAATCGTTATAACGACAAGGGATAAACGTTTGCTTGTAAGACATGGGGTTGAAAGAACATATGACATGGAGGCATTCAATTATGAAGAATCACTTGAGTTGTTAAGGTGGAATGCCTTCAAAACTATGCAAGTTGATCCAAGTTACAAGGAAGTTGTGGATACTGTGATATGCTATGCCCAAGGTCTTCCTTTAGCCCTTGAAGTTGTAGGCTCTCACTTGTGTGGTATGAGAATAAGAGAGTGGGAATCTGCGTTAAGTGTATATGAAAGAATACCCCTTGAAGACATTCAAAATATATTGAAAACAAGCTATGATGGCTTAACACAAGTTGAAAAAGAAACTTTCCTTGACATTGCTTGCTTCTTCAAAGGAAATGAATTGGAATATGTGGAAGATATGGTGAAACATGCTCATGGTTTTGATCCTCTTTATTCTATTCAAGTTTTGGTAGACAAATGCCTCATAAAGATTGAGAAGGATTGGTTTAGTTCCAAGTTCAATTGTATTGAAATGCACGATTTAATACAAAATATGGGGCGGGAAATTGTTCGTCAAGAATCACCATATGAGGCTGGAAAACGAAGTAGATTATGGTTCCATCAAGATATCATTGATATTTTTGAAGAAAATACAGTAAGTGAGACAAACTTAGATTTTCTATTTTCCGCCTCATGATTTTATTTTTCTTTTCACAATGTTTTGATGGCATCATTTTTATTATTAGATTAAAAAAAAAATTAATCTATTATTGCATATGTTTCAAATTTCTAATATCTTCAGGATGACTTTCATTTGTTGTTCACTTGAAAGGGCACAAATAAAGTTAGGATGATAGTTCAAAACAATTGGAGGGAATGCATAGAAGTAAACTGGGACGGAGAAGCCTTCAAGAGTATGAAAGAGTTAAAAATTCTCATTTTTAAGAATGTGAAATTTTCAGAAGATCCCAAATATCTTCCTAAGAGCTTAAAAGTGCTAAAGTGGAAAGGGTATTCTTCTTCATGTTTGCCTCCTAATTTTAGTCCAAAGAAGCTTCTTGTACTCGACATTGAGTATAGTTGTTTGAGTTCGTTGGAAACAATAATTAAGGCAAGATCCCTATCTTATAAGCATTTCTAGTTATCTATCTTGTACTTGATATTTCATTCCTTTTTTTTTATTAAACTTTTTAGATAGATTTGGTTATTGCAGACTTCAAGCAATTTGGGCATTTTGAATCTTAAAGATTGCGAATATGTTAAAGAGATACCTGATCTATCGAATCTCAGAAATTTGAAGGAATTAAGCCTTATTGATTGCAAGAATTTGATTGGAATTCATGATTCGGTTGGCTATTTACCAAAACTTGAGATTTGGGATGTATCAGGTTGTGTCAGGCTGAAGACCTTCCCACGTGCCATCAAGCTACCCTCTCTTAGAGGACTCTGTCTTGATAGATGCTCAAGTCTGGAGTACTTTCCGGAAATACTTGAAAAAGGGGAAATAAGATTTCTAGAGTTATTTGATACCGTAATAAAAAACTTGCCTTGGTCAATTTGCAATCTTTCTAAGCTTCAGACGTTACGCATTCAACAACAGGCCGACGAGTCAGTCATTGAGATCCCAAATAGCATTTTTCTATTGCCGGAAATAGAAGCCATCGAAGTGTTTAGATCAGGGAAGGTGATATCATGTAATTCTAAGGAAGGACAAGAACATGCAATTTGGTCCAAGCAATGTCCCAACAGAGTGAAACTTTTGCTCTCAGATTGTAATGTGTCAGATGATGTCCTTAGAACTGATCTTAGTCGATTTATGAATGTGAGGGTTTTGGACTTATCGGGTAATGATTTCACAATTTTACCGGCATGGATGAAAGAATGTCATTTTTTGGAGATACTCGAGTTAGATGAGTGCAGGCATCTGAGAGAAGTTGAAGGGATCCCACCAAGCCTAAAACGTTTAGAAGCAAGAAACTGCGTGTCACTGAGTTTAGAGTCCAAAAGCATAATATTGAGTGAGGTAATCAATTTCTCTCTTTGATTTTTAGCCCTTATTATATTCACAAAATATATCTATTGAGTTAGTGTATTTTTCTCAACACTTGTTTTGATCCACAGGAATTACATGGGGCTCCTGGAAGATATAATTATAATTATAAGGAAGAAAATTATAATTATAATTATGAGGAAGAAAAATATATCTTTTTTTTGGTGCCGAGTAGAAGCATACCGAAGTGGTTTGATCACAGAAGCAAAGGACCTTCTATTTCTTTTTGGTTTCGTAACTCCTTCCCAACTCTGTGCCTCTGTCTTCTTCTTAAAGCAGGGAATTTTGAATCACGACGATGTGCTTTTGATTTGAGTGGGAACATCAATGAGGAACCAGCATTTTATCATCAATTTTCGTCGTATAAATATTTTTTTGAGTCACCAAAATTGGATGAAGATCATGTAGTTGTGTATAATCTAGATGAGGATAATACAAGAGCTTTTATGGGAGAAAAACTTCGTATAGAAGAAGATCGGTGGTATCATGCACAGGTTTTTGTAGAGGCCAGTGAAGGTGGTAATTACCCAGATAATGACCATTTTAATGTCATTGGTATAGGAGAGATGGGGATGTATGTAATCAAACAACTTTTTGAGATGGAAGATATCAGTTTTACAAATCCTTATCATCAAACATTGGATTTCATTTGGGGTAACCAAGGTAAGCCTATGCGCTCTTCCTCTATCACTACTAGTTTGAGTTTTTCAAATTAAAATTGCATTATTCTCCAAATTACATGTTGATTATGGTTTGTTGTCATTTCCACAACCTTTTGTACGTAATATATTTATGTACATAACACATGATGATGATCTGTTGATTGTTATAGTTAAATAAACATTATTTTGCTGAATTTTGCATGGTCAGATGTCTTTGGTACATGATTTTATTATTTAAAATGGTCATAAGATCCATTTGACAATGTTAAAACAAAACTAATATATTTAGGAAAATAATTACCGTTAGAATCATTTCTAGAAATATTTTAGTTTGCATTTCAGTCTGTATGTCATTACAGTTAAAATAACTATTTGTCGTCCTTCAGCAGAACAAGTGGCTACAAGGATGGAGGAGAAAGAAGTAGCAATTAATAAAAAGAGAGGGGTTGATGGGGATGACAATTTTGCCTGTGTAAGTCCATATTTTTTTCATTCTGTAAAACACTTGATATAGTGTTGTTGGTGGCCTTTCTTGTTAATTTATGACATTTAATTTGCAGAGTTCGACTACCTTTATATCCACAAAGAGAGCAAGAAATAGCCCAATCAATCTAAATGACTTTAACGCAATCACACCTGAAGTCCCATTTGATCTATAGCTTCAACAGGTATTCCTTTTTATCAGAATAATAAAACAAACTGACATAACTCAAGTTTTAAAGAGAATTGGCCTAGCTTCACTTTCATGGTACGTATATATAATGAGATCAAGATACCACTATGTTCCTTATTATATGTTCAATTTAATCAAATCTCACATAATGTAACATCCCGTTTTCCAAAAGCAGTATAATTTTTTTTTTTTTTCCAAAACATCTTTTCAGATCATCAGAGTAGAGCATTTGAGCGGAAAAGTAACTGATATATAATTATAAAATGCCGCAAGTCTGGCTGGATACAACAACGGTACAATGACCGTGTGTTTCAAAAGTACATAATAACAGAAAGGAAGGCTTCCCGCCCAGAACAACAAAAGGAAGTCTTCACTGGGTCTTCTACTCGGCCGCTTCCCAGCCTTACAGGTATATCGCTCCCAGCATGCATACAGTTATATTCTAACATAATATGCATTCCCACAACACACCACATATACACATACCATACTCACATCACATACACGCATACTATATGCATCAGATTAGTGTTACAATAATCGAACGTACATACTTCCGTTAACCGAACAGAATGGCCAGGTAAGTGTCTACTATGGGGGCCTCTCCGACTTATACGGCGACTTATGGCACACCCACGTAGACTAGCCTTGCCTTCAGCACCAAACTGTTCTAACATGTTTGTATTCAATAAACATACCATAACAATACACATAGCACATATATATGCATACCATAAACATAAGAGTTAATGTTACAGTACGCGGACGTACCTTCGTTGACGTTATACGGTATTTCTGGCGGAATACGGCACGACAGTAGGTAAAAACGTAATCAGAGATATCCTATCAACATAACAATGTACTTGTTAAGGATCTATCATTACGACGGACACTTTTAGTCAAAATGACTATTTTACCCCGACCCCCTAATCGACGAATTTCGCCATGCCGTTACTTTGACCCTAATCTTTCAAAATTTCAACATAACTCCTACTCCAACATAATTTTTGAAATATAAATCATATTAATTAATGATTCACATCATAATAGGCATTTTGGTAAAAATTACCATTTTGCCCTATTCCCTAATCCACGTAATTTCGCCAGAGCTTCGCTACCTTGACTCCGACTTTCCAAAATTTTGCCAGAACTCTGACCCCATCATGATTTTCGAAATTCATACTTAAAATAAAACTAAAGATCTATCTAGCATTACTACTAAAACTACTGAAAGAATTAAAGACTAAAGACCGAAAAATTACCCAGAGCTTCGCTGCAAAATTCCCCGGGCTCCTTCCTCCTCCAGAGCACCTCTCTCTAACTTCTCTCTAGGAAAACTCAACTAGAGAAAATGGTTTTGGTGTGAAGAATGCAAAGGGAGGAGCTTGCTATTTATAGAGTTTTTGTGAGGGCATTTTGGTCTTTTTCCAATCTTCCAACTTTCAATTTTGGCCACATAACACATCTTTTTTGCTCAAACCACTTCTCCACCACAAACTCCTCCAAAAACGTGCTCCCCTCCCCAAGGTCATTATTGCATTGTCACCAACTTTTGCTTTATGGTTTTGCACTGATAAAGTTCCCGATCGGTGTCCGAATCGCGTAATCTCGGAAAAATCTCAAAATTCTGGATTTACAACTTTGAAGACATATTCTCACTTACTAGAAATGTCCAAGTTAACCTAAATTTCGATTCCATATAGGGCTTCAACTGTCAGTCTGAAGTTCCTCGAAAAACGTGTCCGAAAGCGTCCGGTTTCAGAACGCATTTCTGGAATCATCAACTTCTTGAAAAAATTCACTGATTCCAAATATGTCCAGATAATTTCAAACTTATTCCTAGATATTGAGTTAGAATTTATTTTCTTTAGATCCAAAAATATGTCTATCTGCATTTTTCCCTATTTCGTCTTATTAGGAAAATGCACAATCGGACTCGGAATCAACTTCCGGAAAAGTCTAACGAAGATAAAAATCCACCGATCAATATTTTACCTTGACTTCAGAAAACCTATTCCTGGGCTCTAGATAGGATCCGTTTCCTATTTACCTGATCACTATTCACTGTACTTAATTATAAGATTATTATATTACAAAATCCTATCATCTTATCCTCTTAAGATTTTCTTGTCCTTTTTTTTTATTATTTTATTAATTTTCGTTTTAATTAATTATTTAATTATTTAATAATATATAAAATAATTATTTAATAATTTTTTTACAAAATTTTCCTATTGGTCAATTCTTGTATTTAGGCTTAAAAATACCTAAACTCAATTATTTTTCTCCAAAATTTTCAATTAATTAACAAATATGCTTATACTAATTTTAGGCCACAAACCACTAATTTTAGGGTTTTACATAATTATTTATGAATTTCCTTTGCCTATGCTTAAGTAATTAGCCAGTAATTACTTAATTACTTTCTTACCAATAGTTGATAATTTTCTTAATTAGAACAACTCATTACCTCATAACTTTTGAATTGACATTTTTGTTTTCATGTCTCATTCATTATATTAGCATTTACGGGGGTATTTCGGTCATTTCAATACTTTTTGAACAATCCTTCTCAATTTTTCCAAGTTTATAATTTATTAAATTACTAAAATTAGAGATAATATACTCTCTTAATTTTAATAATTATTTTACTGTCTTTTAGGACTTTCCACAATTTTTCCTAAGTTATCTAAGCATCCCAGGGGTACTTTGGTCATTTTGACCCTTCAATCTTTTTCCCCAATTCCTAAGAGATTTTCCCCTTATACATAATATAACATAAAAATCGAGACCACATATTCACCTATCAGAAATGGCCATTTTATTTATCCGGGTATTACACATAACAAGAAATGGAAATGGAATTTAATACATTTAATATGTATGTTTATTTAATTCACTTTTCAAAATTTACCTTTATTTAATAATAATGAGCATTGAAAAAAAGAGATGTTATACTCCCCCCTCCAAAAAAAAAATCAATAGGGTTAAAAGTTGGAAAACAATTTAATGACTCTCAGCTGTACTTATATTTAGGAACATTTTTTTTTTTTTTTTTACAAATTGGACTTATAATAAGGACATGATTGTTAAGTGACACTAATAATAATCACATTAATTACAACCCAAATCGGTTTCAAAGCTCTATTTAATTGATATATGTAATTGTGAATAATATTAATGAATCAAGTGGCTCTCTTGGTACCCTTGTTCAGAAGCATCCTTGGTGGACCTTGATTTTTATACCACTTCACTGCCAATGTTGCCATGGACGGGATACGCTTGCAACACATGCAAAAGCCAAGGTATGTTATTAAAATAGCTAGTATGAAAAATACATGATCCACCAATTACCACAAAAAATATGCAAATCTCTATCTAATTATGGGGGAAAAAAAAGGTGACTAACAGGTAATAATATTGAAGATGACGAGTGGCTATCCTTGTGTCCCTGTTGGAAAACATCCTTTTATGATGAGTCAGCCAATCTCCAAGGTAATAAGAGACATGTGGATTTCATGAAAGTGCGTATAAGATTTTAAACAAATTAAAATCTTAATTAGTGTTTGGATTGCAGAACTTCAGCAACAAAAGGATGCAACTTCCACCAATGTTTAACAAGTTCCAAAAAGTTTTGAAGACAGTAGAAAAGCTAAAGGAAAGGAGATAGTAATTGTAATACCCAGATAATTATTTATCTTAGATATTATATTTTGATAAATAATACCTATTTAAAATAGGAAAGCATGTTGTCTCTAATTTTAGTAATTTATTTGTTTATTTTTCCTTGGAATTTAAATAGGCAAAAACCCAATTTTATTTTAGGGAACATAAGTTGCCCTATGATTATTAAATTAATGCATGGTATATAAATGACCAAGGTAAATCTAAAAGTTGTGAGAAAATAATTAATCCAATTAAAGAAAATTGCCAACAATTAGTAGATAATTAAATCTTCATTTATTAAAGTAATTCCAAAAACTTTCATAATTAATTGAATAACATGTTTTAAAGGCATGATTAAGAAGGGTATAAGATTGATTACATAAAATCCCTAGCAAGTAAGCCTAATTGATCAACAAAGGATGTGTTAAGCATAGGATTAAGACACTAATCAAGCTTATTAATTAACTTTGACAAGTCAACACAAATCAAAGGCTTGGATTAGAATTAATAAAATTAGATCCTAAAGCCATAATTTGATTCCATAAAGTAGAATCCTTGTGAAATGAAAACAACCAATGAGAATTTTTCTAAATAATATAAGATTAAATTAAACATAACAAAATTAAAATAAAAATTGGGGGGGGGGTATGAGTGTGTGTGTGTGGTATGTGAGAGTTGTGAGGTGTGTGAGGTTGTGAGCCAAGGGTAAGGAGCAAGCGTGAGAACCAGACGGAGACATTGTTGTTTTGTTATGTATTTACTTTTGTATTAAACACTCGGATGAATATACTGTCGTATGAACAGCCAGATAAACTGTAATCTATGTTATTCAGTTACTCATTATTTTGAAAAAAAATTCCAACGTTCAACTCTGATTAAAACGCTATGAAAACGTTTACGAAAACGGGTGTTACAAGTAATCAATGATGATACCATAAATGAGTAATGATATGGCAATTTGTAGTATGTATACTTATCATTAATTACAAAAAGAATGTTGTTGCATTTCTCTTTAATTTTTAATCTCTCATTTGTTAGTTGTGTTTCAATAGCAGTTTGTGTGAAAAATATATTTGTGTATGTTACATTTTTCCAGTGGCGAAACTATGTGATGGCCCCAGCTGGCCTTATCTTATCTTATATATTTATATATATGTATTATATAATATTTTATTTTGGCCACTAATTTGGCCCCAGCTGATATCTTATTTTTTCTATAATTATACTTTTTTTTATTAGGACAATGTTTGGTTTGTTAGTCATTGGGTTGTGAGAGGAAAGTAAAATTCTTGTTTGAGATACTTACTAAAAATGTTAGTATCATCTTATATCCGGCGTTGTTCATCTTCATTTTAATGACTAAATAGGTACTCAAAATCACTTCTTAACACCTTACTCATTTTATGAAAGTTATTCCACGTATTTTTCTCTTTCTAATGAGGGTAATATTGTGTTGATTAGTGAAAATTTTCGGGTTATGATGTTAGGAGAGTGTTGAGTTTTGACAATATATGACTATATATTTGTAGAGGATAATTAATGACAAATTTTAATTGTTTTGGATTTATGAGTTTTGACAAAAGATACTAATTAACATTGACATCAATATATATTCTAGGTCACCAAATTTATTGTAGGTTGAAAAAGATAAGTAAAGATAAATAGAAAAACATATATGTGTTCTTTAAGAAGAAAATAACTTCAAAAACTGACATTTCTAAGAAAATAATTTCTGAAAGTGATGCACCTTGTAATGAGTTCCCTTCCAAACATTATATAGTTTTGTTTCTTTTGATTTAAATTGTTGGTTATTATTTATTTGTATTTTTAATGTTATGCGATATTATTTAGTAAATAGTTCGATATGTTTATTTTTTGGCCCGGGCTAAAATAATTTCCTAGTTCCGCCACTGCATTTTTCTCATCCTACGAAATTAAACTATTTCTCACTCTACATTTCTAACTCCAAATTAAAGTTGTGTTTTGCAAAACCATGACCTATGAAAAAACTTGTTGGAAAAATTGTTTTAAATGAACGGCAGATGTTAAAAAAAAGTTAAAATTAGTAAAAAAATAAAAAATACCGTATGCAAGAAGCATAATTTTTTTGTGTGAAGATGTCCTTATTTAGGAATGAGTAAGAGAGAGAGTAATGGTGAGAAAAGGAAGAAAGAGAATATATGGTAAATAAATGATGTGAGAGAATGGGCTAAAAAATGGGTAAAAGTGCCTTTATCATTGAGACAAAGTTAAATAGAGTACTCTCTCATATCTTAAATATGAAATAGGGTTGATTTTTTTGGAGAGATTAATAAAGTTAAATAAGTTACTTAATCATATCATATATTGTGCTTTGTGCATCCTTATATTGTATTCCCTCCGGTCCATAATATAGAGCACTTCAACTATATCACTGGAAATAAGAAATGACAGTTAAGTAATTTAAAATTGCATTAAAATTCTCCATATTTTTAAGGATTAAGTAGCAAATTCGCCCCGGAAGTATACGCCCAAGAGCAATGTTGCCCTAGAATTTTTTTGTCTCAATGTCGCCCCGGAAGTCTAAAAACGTAGCAATGTTGCCATTTTCTATTAAAAAGTTAACAGTCAACGTCAATTTTTTTAATGGAAAAGTGCAACATTGCTACGTTTTTAAACTTCCAGGGTGACATTGAACTTGAAAAAAAAAATTCTAGGGAAAAATTGCTCCTAAGCGTATACTTCCAGGACGGATTTGCTACTTAACCCTATTTTTTACCTGATGTAAAATACTTGATATATATAGAGTTGGTGGCCTTTCTTGTTAATCATGTTTAATTTATTACAACAACTAACTTGCAGAGCTCAACTACCTTTATGGGCACAAAGATAGAAAGAAATAGCCCAATCAATTAAGATGACAATACCGAGTGGCTATCCTTTCTAAATTGGGAAACACCCTTTTATGATAAGTCAACCAATCACCAAGGTAATAAATAATAGAGATGTGGATTTCATGAAAGTGTATATAAGATTTTAAGCAAATTAAAATCTTAATTGGTGTTTGGATTGCAGAACTTCAGCAACAAAAATATGTAACATGATTGGAGGAGCTTGATTACATACTACTTCACTGCCAATGTTGCCATGGAGGCTTGTGACACCTTCAGAAACCAATGTATGTGCATAAATGTGTGATAATCAACCAATTTACCCCCAACAATATGCTAATTTCTATCTAAACTGAAACAAAAAAAATATGTGACTGACAAATATAGTATTGATGAAGATGACGATTGGCTATTCTGGCATCCCTGTCGGAAAACACCCTTTTATGATGAGTCTGTCAAGCACCAAGGTAATAATAGCTAGAGATGTGGATTTTTTATTAATGTATGTAAGATTTTAAACAAATTAAAATCTTAATTGGTGTTTGGATTCCAGAATTTCAGCAGTAAGAAAATGTAACTTCCGCCTATGTTGAAGAAGTTCCGAAAAGCTTTGAAGAGACTAGTAAAACTAAAGGAAAGAAAATATTAATCTACGATGACAAATTGAATAATGACATAGCAATTTCTTAGCTGAAGGTATTATTATCATTAATTACAAAAAGAATGTTGCTGCATATATATCTGTTTTTTTTTTTAAATCTTTCATTAGTTAATTGTGTGTTTTAATAGCGATTTGTGTGAAAAATATATATATGTATTAAAATTTTCACTCTACCAAATTAAACTAAGGGAAAATTCTAAATAAATACCATTTGAATTTGCAAAACCCCCAGAAGTCTGTTGAATTTGTAAAAAGACTGAGAGGTACCAAGGACCTATGAGGGATATGTAAATTCATGTAAAATTACTCTTTTACCCTTAGTTTTAAATAATAATAAAAACCCCAACCCCCACCACCGGCGGCTGGTCGCCGGTGACCACCACCGCCGGCGGTGGTGGGGGTTGGGAGTTTTTTATTGTTTTTTTATTTATTTAAAACTAAAGGTAAAAGGGTAATTTCACACCAATTTGCATATTCCTCATAGGTCTTTGGTACCTCTCAGTCTTTTTACAAATTCAACAAACTTCTGGGGGTTTTGTAATTTCAAAAGGTATTTATTTGAAATTCTCATTTCTAACTCCAAATAAAAATAAAAATAAAATGAATTGTAACTTATGTACCTATTGTACCATATATAACTGATTTCACCATTCCATTCTTACCTTGTTATAGACATACAATTATTTGCGAAGTCTGAAAATTATCATGCTCCACGGAAGACATAATTAAAAATATTGAATTTTATATGTTACTCCTTATGATGTCCATTAAAAATAGGTCAGAACATAGAAGATATAATAATGCTCTATTTTTCAGAACATAGACTTACGTTATCCTGCCAGATTTAAGCTTACACCTTTATATCTTGTCATAAGAATATCCCATAATAGCTCAATTGTCATACCCCTTAGTATATCAGTATTTATCAAAGTATTTATACGCAGTTCAATAGGTAAAACAAAAATCACATAATATACTGATATAAAGCTCTTGATTACATTATAGGAATTCGCACAGGATCTATATATAATATTTACTAATTCTAAACATAATTACAAAATCCTACAACATACAACCCACAACCAATCTAGAACAAGTCTTGTTGAACAGAAAAGGTCATCTTTACTTAATGGTTTATATATTACCCTACTTAATTCACATTGAGTAAAAGTTTATAGGTGGATTTGCCCCTTTGCCCAATAATATTATTTCAAACTACTTATATTGATTGCTTATATTAAGAGGATATTTTAGAAACTAATACATTTTTTATAGATAATTAATTCAATTAATTTTTATAATATCTGCGAATTAATTATATATGTAGCTCATGCATAGAGGACTAGAGGAGTGTTTCTTTTCAATTAGTGTCCATGTGGCACGGACATACATCAAAATATCAGAGACGGATGTTACAAATCTACTATAGATAGTCCAAATTTAATTTTTTTTAGGCTAAAGTATATTTTTAGTCCTTTAAGTTTTCATAAGACATATTTTTAATTCCTTAACCTTATAAAGTATACTTTTGATCCTAAAATTTTAACACTGTTAATGTTACTAACGGAAAACGCTGACGCAGTGAACTTAATTGATGACTAATAACATTTAATTACACAAATTTTATATATTCTTCAATTTACCCATATTTTAAATTTAAGCTTAGTAGCATTTAATTACACAGTCATCACTTAAGTTTACACCGTTATCACTTGAATTTACATTTTCCGTTAGCAAAACTAACGGTGTTAGAATTATAGGACTAATAGTATACTTTATAAAGTTAAGAAATCAAAAGTATATCATATATAAACTTAAAGGACTAAAAGTATACTTTAACTTTTCTTTTATATCTTTATTTTTAAAAATATTATTTTAATAAGTATATAATCTAAAATAAAAAAGAATTTTTTATCTATTTCTTTTTTGCAAACCTCTTAACTACCGCATTTTCTTAAAAAGTAATTTTTTATATAATATCATCATTTAAAATCAATAAATCTGGTCCGTCCAAATCATATTTATATGGTCTAAATATGATGCTTCCCAAACCTCATCCAAAATAATTGTTGAGGGGCCCAAACGGTGTCTGTTTCAATTGGTGGTGGATGTTTCTAGTTGATTTGGGGTTTTTTTTTTTTTTTTACATCGTTTAAGGAAAGTGATTTGTGGGTTATGGAGGCTGGGCTTCATTAACAAGGGCCTATTTGTTTAAATTAAATTAAAATGATATTGTACAACAACAAAAAAGGAAAGTGGTATTCAAATTAGGTAGTTGTGTGTTTTTTTATTAGTATTGTGAGCCCTATATTGATTATTGAAGGTAACTATATCAAAAGAATAAAATTAATAAAAAGCAAAAACATATAGATACCAAATGAAAAATTGAAGAAAACTACAAATACCTCAACAATTGTTTTCCTTCAAATTACATAAAACTAAAAGAGTAATGATTAAAAACTAATTCATGTGTTTTACTAAATAAGTTAAAAAAAAAGTTTCTTTTTCTTTTTTACTAAATAAGTTAAAAACTAATTTTGATGAGAATATTCAACAACCGTTTCACACAAAATGGACGTTGAAAAGTAGATGGTGGAACTGTTGTAATTTTCTGCTTACCTTTAACGTTCGTTTCCTTAAAAACTAAGGTTAAAAGTTAATATTTAACGTCTGTTTTATAAAAATAGTCGTTGTATTTTTATCTAATTCCCTAGTATGTAACCTGAAATTTCGATAGTTAAGATACGAAATCTAACCGTATTTTCATTTAATTAGTTTATAATTAAAGTTGATAAATTAAACAATATAATATATCTCTTATATATAAACATATATATCCCGTATTTATAGCTATCTCCAAATATGTAGCTTATAATTTCGATCATCGTTAAGTGAATAAATTTAACTGTATTTTTATTTAGTTAGTTCCTAATAAAAATAAAAAATAAAATAATATATATATATATATATATATATATATATATATATATATATATATATATATATATATATGGGAAAATCATTTGTCCAATGACTGGACCTAAGCTTCTGTCCTGTGAACAATGAAACTACACCGTTTGGATTAGTTATGTGTATGGCTCACCTAAATAAATAAAAACATAAAAAGGTCCACAACCTAAAAAAAAAAAAACCATAAAATATCTGTCAAGAACCCATATTTCTTGTTCACAAATTGCGGATCTAAATTGGTCCACAACCAGCTATGAATTAAAACATTATATTTAAATTGAGAAATCAAATCAAATTGGTACTCTTTTTTCCTTGAAGAACCCTAAATTGCTATTGATTCGCACAATATGGGTTCTTCCTCAAATCGATAAAAAGACGTCACACATGGGTTCTTCCTTAAATTGCTATTGACGTGGCTATTGATTCGCACAATACCGTTGGAGAAGACGAAGAGCGCGAAGAAGAAAGAGGGAGGGAGGGAGTGTCTCGATCGGAAACATCGCGAGTTGTGGACCTTTTTAAGTTTTTTTTTATTCGGTGAGCCATACACCTAACTAATCCAAACGGTGTAGTTTCATTGTTCACATGATAAAGCTTAGGTCCAACCACTGGACAAATGATTTTCCCTATATATATATATGTATGTATGTATATGCGCACACACACACCCACCCACGCACACACACACACGCGCGCATTGAAATCAATCAATAAATTTTAATAATTTAATAACACACACACAAGCATTGAAATCAATCAATAAATTTTAATAATTTAATACATGAACGTTGTGATTTTAATATGTAAATCTAAAGATTACTTGACTGTTGTGATTTCAATCAATATATCTGTAACAAAAAATATCAAAATCATTGAAATCACGCATTAAATTTAATCAATAAGCAAAAAATTATGCTACTTATCATTAGAATAAAAGCCTTTAAGATTACATGATTGTTGTGATTTTATCTCATATTAATAGCTATTTACTAGTATATAGCCTAGAATTTCGATAGTTATATTAAGAGAAGTAAAACAAACGACTGTTTGTAAACAAACAGCCGTTGATAGGCATTAAGAAAAAAGTCGAGCCTCATTCGCACCACTTTATTAATTTATTTATTTTAAGTTATTCAAAACCAGAGTTTTGAAATTCAAATTTTTTAGATATTTCAAATTTAAGAATGTGTATCAGTGTATGTATTTTGAGATGTTTGGTGTTAGTGTAATGTTGTACATTGGGAAACCACAAGGGATAGGAGGCCAAGATAATTTTAGGAACTTAAATGTAGGAAAATAAACTATATATAAGAACTGAATTGAAAATAAATATAATAAATCGGGATTGAAATCTTTTCCCCCTTTTTCACATATTCTAATAGAATTAAGTTTTAGAAAGATGCCAGTGTCTCTGTGTGTACACATCTTAAAAAGTAAATAAATAAATAAATAAAACTTTTACACGCCTTTGGGAGCATGCGGAAAATAAACAACTTTCCTCCGTCGGCTGATAAGGAAATGAATATGACAAAAGGAGGATTCTATTCTATGTGTTTTGCGGCAATAGATCAAATATGACGGTGCAAATTATGGATTGTCTAATATGCCCTTACTCAATTATAAAAACTTATAATTTTCTTTTTATTGGTTAATTGATCTTTTCTTTAATATATATATTAATGCAGTTTGATAAAATCGTAATGATGACGATTATATTAAAATTATTGCTCACAAATTATATGGATATAACTTAAATATTAAGAAAATTAAAATTGCCCGAAATATAATTTTATGGAGGAAAAATATTTTCTCAGAATTTAAGTTAGAGATATTTTCTGTACTATTATTCTTCTTCCATTATTCCATTAATATATTTATCCGAGGAAACAATTTATTGTATTTTTCAAATATAATTCTTTTCATTCTATTGTATTCATGATTCATTTTTCATCCTCGTGGACTTCAATTGTGGATACCAAACAGGCCTACAGTATTATTGGCTCCACCATTATATCTGAAAATGATGTTTGGTTGATGGTATATACTTAAGAAGTCTAGCTCAAAGAAGACAAAGATATACAACATTTTTTTCAATTTAAATAATCATATGATGAAGAACTCCATCTTTATGACAAGAGGAACCAGAATAATGCCTCTAGCCCTCTATTTATAATAAAATAAAAATTACATGCCAAGCCACACAAATAAATTTCACCCACTAATTAAAATAATCAATACAGTGGGACCCACCAGAAATTGTGTCTCCTCCCAAACAATACAGATGGCACTCCCTCAAACAATCACTCCTCTTCTCAAACTGTTCCATTAAATAATAACTTTTCAATCCATTTCCCACTTACTAACAAACTCTCTAAGTAACATATGCTTCCACAATGTAATATCATTTTGTATTTCTATTTTAAAAAAAAAATTCTTCCACCATGTACTAATATTTTTTATTAATTTAAATATAAAATATTTTGAAAATAAATAATAAAATTTCCTTTTTCATAAGTCTATTTATAATATTTCTTAGATTTTATACAATCTATAAGAAAAGACCCATCTAGTTTCTACAAAATTAGATTAGATGGGACCTTTTTGCATTGTACAAATCTAAAAAAATAATAGAGACTTATGAACAGTGAAAATTAAAAATGATTTACAGTATTTTTTTTAATAAAAAAATCCCTTCTTTTTAAAAATTCTAATTTAATTCGTAAATGAGAAATAAGCTAAAAAGCTTATCAGTGCTGTGTCATCATCTCCTAACTGCTTCTTTTCACTCCCATGACTTGATGAATTTAGCAAGTAAACAATAATTAATTAACTAACTAATCACTCAGTTATCGATTTTAAAATGTTGTAATATTGATCAAATTATTACCTATGACATTAAGGATCCCAAAGAGAATCACTCTGAATATTCTGCCATGTCTCATCATCATTATTCTCTTCAAACATCACCGGATATTGTTCATCCAACATCAGTGTCTCCGACATTTGCATCCACATCTTCGGCGAGTCCAACGGCGACTCATTGATCGCCTGAATCTGTGTCGGCGACAGCCTCACGTTGACCGGCGAGACCTCGGCATCGATATCCACGATGCCCGCGGATGGGTCCACGGCAGCTACTGGATTATTATTGGTCCTCAGCCTCAAGGCAGCCTCATGAGCGGCCATGCGAATGTCGTCTGCATTGTTGGTGGCCGGACGGGGAAGGCTGGTGGCGAGTTCTGGGAAGTTGAGCCTGGCGTCGCGACCTCGGAAGTGAAAGGCGGCAACATCATAGGCTGTGGCCGCCATCTCTGGCGTCTCAAAGCTGCCGAGCCAAATTCTGGTCTTGGAGCCTGGTTCACGGATTTCGGACACCCATTTGCCCCACTTCCTCTTGCGAACGCCTCTGTAAGGAGAAGATGAAGGGCCATGGGAGCTCGTAGCGGAGGTTCTTGAAGAAGAAGGCATGTCCATGAACAGAAGCTTGGAAGCTCTGTAAAAGCAAATTGTTGGAAGAAATGATAATTTCAAAGGTTGGTAGTGAAAGATAGTGTTGGGATGAAGAGGTATTTATAGAGATAGAGAGAGAGGGAGGTATGAGTTTGAGTGAGCTTCCTGGTGGTTGCACGAACGAGCGTGCATGTACAAAATCTCTGTTCTGTTCCTTTCGCTTTATCCTAGTAATTCTAAACAAAGTACAAAATCAAATTCAAAGTGTGTAGGTAGGTTGAAGATTTTTTGTTTTTTAATTTAAAAATGTTCTACTTTAAGTCTTTGCAAAACAATGATGTTTTAATTAATTTTTTGAGTTTAGTTCTTTTTTGGATACAATTTCACTTGTTTTTTAATGTGGTGTGTATATAAAATTTAATTAAACACTCCCAATTAGATTCTTTTGCCAACCAATTAGATTCTAATAGTATATAAATATTTTTATCTGGTGTTCTATATAAGAGCTTTTCATAATAACTTAATCTATTATACACCTAATTGGCCAAAAAAACAAAATATAATATTATTATTTATAGTCTTTGCCTTTTTTTTTTTTTACAGAAATTCAGCTTATTTTTTTTGTTCTAAATTTTGTAATGAATTTTTTATAGTTCAAATATTATCTAATTATTTTTTCTCATCATTTTTTATCACCATTTCGATACTCCTGTTAATATTATAAAAAACATAGTTTTAGTTTCTGTACATTATAGTAAATATTTTTTGTTTAATTTTTTGATTTAATTTTTTAAAATTATAGTTTAAGAACTTGTATTTAATATTTTATTTTTTCTCAATATTTTGATATATGATTAATTAAAAATATTTTGTTTTCATTTCTTACCTATTTAAATAAATTTTTCATCTTTTCATAATAATTTTGAAATGTATAATTGAGTTATTATAACTTCCTTTATTTGTAATTTACCCACTTATAATAACATTCAGTAACTTTTATCGTTCTAACTATGTATTATATTAATTCCATAAACATGTATATATTATCAAAATAAACATAGTAAGAAAATTTAAAAAAAAAAAAACAACTTACATGTCTGAAATATTAACAAAAATATAATTACAAGGATTAAATTAAAAAACTATTCATACTATAAAGACTTAATTAAAAAATGCTATTCAACAAAGATCAAATTAAAAATATGAATTCAAGTTCTTAGTTGTGCAGATAGCATTTAATCATAATTTTAAATATTAGAAATTAAGTTAAAGGTTTTAAAATTTAAACATTTGATTATAAATTTTTTTAAAAATATATATAAAGACCAACTGAATTAACTTTTTAATGAAATTAGAGGAACTAAAAAATATATTAGTTTTTTTATTTTTTTATATTAGGTTTTAATTTGTTGTTTTGTTGAAAATGAAAGTGTAAAGAAGGTAGTAATAAATATCATGGGTATGATGATGAGTATTGTGAAAAATTAGTGGGGAAAAAATCTTAAGAAATGGAGGAAAAAAAAAGCATCAGCCAAAGGGCGGTTATCTTCTTTAACGCGTTTTTTGATCTTAGGTGTCATGTTTGGGGTTAGGGCCCACTAATCCAAAATTCATACAGCTATTAAAAATTATCTTACATCAGCATCTCCATATTATATTTCAGGTGACAAGCCTGAGTTATTTTTACTTTATGTATCTTCTTGACATATGTTATCCACTACGTACCTAATAATTTGGGGGAAGTTATACTTAAAGGGGTAAAAATGTACTTTTACTCTCTTTAAATTTCTTTTTCACAATTTTGCCTTTCGAAATTTAGAATGAAAAATGATTTTGTCTTTCCCAATAAGTGAATTTTTCAAAATATAAACTTGCATTTTTCTCTTTTACTCTTTTAACTTTACATAAAGTTTCATTTTTGATTGATTCGTTAATTTTATAAAACGTCTTCTCACTTATCTAATTCTAACATTGTTAATTTTAATAAGGGTTAAGGTGTAAAAATACACATGTGCTTTGGTCAGAAGAGCGTCCAGTAGCAAATGTTTTTTTTAGGTGCAAAAGTGACTATGTGGTTACAAAAGTAGAGCAAAATTACACATGGACCGTTAGTTGACTTGTTTTGTACTGAAAATGATGACGTAGACGATGACGTGAATGTTAATGCTTTATGAATTATAGATCAGCCCCAGATACATTTCAATAAATTTCAATTTAATCCCTTGATAAACTTTTAATATTTTCATTTTAGTCCCTGGTCAAAACTTGCATTTTGACCAAGGACCTTCTTCCTCACTCGAAAGGAGGACTAGAGAGACCTAGTGATTTCTCCATTAAACATACTTCCATGTGTTCCTCCTTCCCTCTCTTCCATTCTCCATTAAATTCGTTCTCCCTCTCTCTAGCTTGAAAATGATGCCCCTCCTATGGTCTTCAATGTTCGTGTCGTTGCTCTGTTTCTCCCATTTTCAGGTTGCCGGCAATGGAGGGAAAAAATGACGGTGATACATAGAGTAGGGTATCATTGGTGGTGTGTAAGGTTATAGCTCAGTGGGTTCGATTTATAATTCAGGAACAGAATGGACAGAAAAGATTGGCAGAGAGATCTGGGTGACGATGGAGAGGAAGGGTGAAATTTCTGACGGTGGCTATTCTTCTCTCACCGTCGATTCACCAAAGCCCAAGCTCTCTCACCGACGGCGGACTTGATGGTGATGGGACCGTCGACGGTGGTGGTGCTCCGTTTCCTTCCCTTCACCTCTCAAGCTCTCTACTTTTTCTCAGATTCAACCCGGTGGACTGAGAGGAAGAATGAAAAAAGCTCTGTGCTTTTTCTGCGAGAAAGAAGGGAAGAAGAAGAAGTTGAGAATGGAAGAGAGAGAATGAGCAACAGGTGGCGATTTGAATGGAGAAGTCAGATCTCACTGCCACGTCAGTGTTAGATAACGGTCAACTAACAGTCAATGTATAATTTTGCTCCACTTTTGTAACCACGTGTGTACTTTTACACCTAAAAAAACATTTGCTACTGGGTGCTCCTCAGAGAAAAGCACATGTGTATTTTTGCACCTTAACCCTTTTAATAATGAAAAATATCAATATTAATATTTTAATTGATTTTTAACAAAATATTTTCAAACACAGAGATTATTATTCGAGAATAACAATATTGAAGTTAAAACTACTAAAATATACTTTATAAAAGTAATAGAGTAAACAAAACCTGGTATAAATCAAATGTGATTAGGTCTAAACCTTATAAAAGATTAAATGTGTCTCCCCCCTACTTAAAGATCAGATTAAATTCATAAATCTTGAATTTCTAAGAATGTATTAATTAATGGTAAATGCTCATAATTCCACTAGTTTGTGATGTGTGAGTGGTAAATTGTGTAAGGTTAAAATACACAAAACTTACCTAAACTTTGGATTAGTTGTATATCTCTTCTATAAATATTAAAAATTTTAAATTAAGAACTCTAATGTTACTTGTTTTCACTATCAACTCCCTTGCCGTTAAAATTACTGTTAAAGTTAACAGTTTTTTCATGTCAAATTTCTTTATATTTGTTATCATAGGTCTTGTGATTTAAAAAATGGGAAAATCCTAAAAAATATCACTTGAATTTTAAATCATAATAGGTGATTCTCACTAAAACGAGTTGTCAATTGTATTATTGTTGTTGTTAATCCTGTTATCCTTATGAGCAATAGGATTTTGAAGTTCAAATGATATTTTTCTATCATTTCCCTTAAAAATACTTGACATTTTCGATTTGACATGAAATTTCAAATAAATTTAAATATTTAAAATAAAACACTTAAATTAATACTTAAAAATGCATTTTAATTTTTATTTGATCTTTTCTGTTTTTTAAATAAAATACTTAAATTTACTTTTTTTTTTTGTTTACGATGACTTATATTTAGGAAAAATTTCACTTGAACTTCAAAATCTTGTCGACAATAACGGTAATGAAATTAACAAAAACAGTAAAGCAATTAACAATTTGTTTTATTAGGAAATCGTCTATTTAAAATTTTGAAATTCAAGTGGTATTTTCTTGAGGTTTTCCCTTAAATTTACATGTTAAATACCAACTATTATATACTTTTTAAACGACATTATATATATGATAAAAAAATATGAAAATGGAACCACCAAGCGCTTAGGTCAACTGGTAAGGGGTTGTTCTAGCTTAACCACGGGTCTTGAGTTCGAGACGTGGGAATGCAGCAGGCGTGGGTGGTAGAGGCTTCCCCCCGAAAGGGGCCAACCCGGTCTCGGTCCGGATTAGTCTGGGGCCGTTGATGTGTCTTAAAGGTGGCCTGCCCTAGGATATCGGACGCTCTAAGCAAAAAAAAAAAATATATATATATGAAAATGTTGACATGGCAAAAACGGTTAAATTTTGCGTTAATTTTAACGGCAGATGAGTTTATAGTTAAAATATGAAATATTAATATTCTTAATTTAAACTTTTAAAGATTATGAATGTTCCACGCAACTCACTCAAAATTTAGAGGCTTTTATGTATTTTAGCCAAAAACAATTTGAACATATGTTTGGAGAGTTAATGCTTTGTTCTAAATATAAGTTTTTTTTTGTCATATTTATTAATATTTTCTTAATTTATCATTATTGATACTCCTTCAACAATAATTAAGGAGGAAGAGAATGAGAAGATTAAGGAAGATGACTGAAGTGTTTTAAAAAAATACATATCATATTAACTAATTTAATCAACTTCCTTGATCTAGTCAAATTAGATAAATAGCCTTATGTTAAAGATGAGAGGGAGTAAAATTTAAGGAGGTGATCAGATTTTGAGTTAAAATAATTTGAAAGTTTCAACAGATTAAATATGTTTTTATTTTACCAATTGTCACAGTTTGAACTGTAAATACAATTAGAATTTATTCATAGAGATGTATTTTCTAATAAAGCACCTCCAACCAAGGTAGTTAAAATCGAGATTTTACGTAAAATAGGAAGAGGGATAAAAAATCGTAAAACGTAAAACCGTAACGTAAAAAAAAAAAAAAATCGTAAAAACATAAAAACCGAACATAAAAGCGTTTGGAAAATTAGTAAAATCATTTCAATAAAAAAAAAGTAAATACTCTTTCTGGTCCTTGACAAAAAACACGATCCTCATTTTGGTCCCTTAAAAAAAATGTCATTTTTAGTCCATAAAAAAGACGAATAAGAGTCAATTGGTTGACATTTTGATCCCTCATAGATTTCCAAAATGTTTTTTTTAGTCCATAAAAAGGACGAATAAGGGTCGATTTTTTTGTAAGAGACCAAAATGGGGTCCGTGTTTTTTTTCAGGGACCAGAAAGGGTATTTACTCTAAGAAAATCGTAAAAACGTAAAATCATAGTGATAAATCGAGTTTTTAACTACTATACCTCCAACTACTTCTCCAAAAATATAATTGATAAGAGGTGGTTAATTACATTATTAAATATGTTTGAAAAAAAAAATTCTACATTTGTAACATCCCATGTTTGAAATGCGGAATTTTTTTTTTTTTTTTCAAACAAACAATCAGAGTAGAGCAATAGAGCGAAAGAGTAATTGGATTCTTAGCCAAAACATCAACCATTGTGTAACATTGTAATGATTACAGTAATCCTAAGGTTTAGAAAGGAACAACAGATAGAAACAGAAAGCGGAAAGGAATGCGTAAAGCGATAAAGATAGAAACAGTCTTCAGCTGCATGCCTACTCCGGGTATTTGCCTCGATTCACGAACTGTGGTCCACCTGACCTTGAAGCTACAGCTGATATTCAATTCACCATATTGAATCTCAGGTAACGGTTAACCTCACACCCAAACAATACAGTATACAGACAACAGATATTTCTAGAGCTAATACAACAGTATATATCACTACAAAAGCATATAGCAGATGCATGATCATTATGCCGACAAACATAAGCAATAAGCAGTATGAAAGCCCCACAATGTGAAACAACAATAACGCCTGCACTATTCTCCAGTGCCACGATAATTAGTCGTGTCCTCAGCGCTAGGAAAACAAAACGGTGTTATCAAAACTATAACCCGTATAACTGTCTGTATAACGGTCTACGAACATATCATTGACATATATGCATTTAAGAAGCACAAGATTAGTGTTACAGTACGCGTCCGTACCTTCGTTGGCAACGTTAGGTACTACCGCGGAAAACGTACTTTCTACGGAGAAACGTGCAAGAATCCTACGGCACGTCGGGCGGCGTAACGGCAAAGAGAATCAACGTTTCAGATATCCTATGAGAATAATGTCACTTCCATTAGTAATTTGACATTATAAGCGGCATTTTAGGTAAAAATTACCATTTTGCCCCTATACCCTACTTGGCGGAATTTCGCCACGGCTCCGCTACATAGGCTATTTTCTTCCCAAAATTTCGCCAGAACTTCGACGCAATCATGATTTTCGAAAATAAAGACTAAAATAGCCCTCCCATATGATATCCAATCATAAAAATAAAGACTACTCTAGCCTTACTAACTATTGAACTAAAGACTGAAAGACTTACCCGTTGAAGACTTCGGCAGAACTTCCCCCAGAGCTTCTCTCTCTACTTTATCTCCCTAGGATTTCGGCCAAAGGAAGCAATGGAATTGGTGTGAAGAAAAGTGAAGGAGGGGGTATTTATAGGTAAAAACAAGGGACTTGTTTGGCAAAATCTAAGGATTTGTTTGGAATTCAATGTTGTAATAACCCATTAATGCAACTTGTTCAAGAAGCCAATTCTTCCACACACACACTCTTGGTCGACATAGGGGCTGTGTGGCAGCACCTCATTGGTCCAAAAGTGGTGACTTAGCTCACTTGATGCCCGTATAACCGTTTTCCCTGATCGGTACCCGATTCGCGTGATTTCGGAGAATTCACAAGATTCTGGATTTACAACTCTGAAGACATGTTCTCACTTAGTAGAAATGTCCAAGTTAACCTAAATTTTGGTTCCATATAGGCCTCCAACAGTCAGCTTGAAGTTTCCTCGAAAACGTGTCCAGAACGCGTCCGGTGTCGAATTCGTTTCGAGATATCAATCTCTTCGAAATAATTCACCGATTCCAAATATGTCTAAACAAATTCAAACCCATTCCTAAATGTTGAGTTAGAATTTATTTTCCTCTTTTCCAAAATTATGCCTATATGCATTTTTCCCTATTTTGTTTTATTAGGAAAATGCACAAACGGCCTCGGAATTAACTTAGGAAGAGGTCACTTAAAGGTAAAAACTCACTGATCAATATTTTACCTTGACCTTGGGATTCCTATTCCTAGATCTCTAGATAGGATCCGTTTCCTAATTTAAATATTACTATTCATACTTTTTACTTTAATTAAATTATATTATTATTATATGTGCAAGTTGCACAACTTGTGCTCTAATTCATTTTTATTTCATTTTTCTTTTTATTTGGCCATAAAATTCGGTTGGCCCCTTTATTATTTCAATAAATATTTATTTTTTTAACTTATTTAATTATTTAATGATTTATTTAATTAATTTTTCCAAAAATTTCACAAAAATCCCTAATTGGTCCATTCTTGTATTTAGGCCTAAAAATACCTAAACTCAACTATTTATCATAAAATTTCCAATTAATTAGTAAATACATTTTTACTAATTTTAAAACAAAACCACCAATTTTAGGGTTTCATATAATTACTTGTGAATTTCCTTCACTTATGCTTAAGTAATTAGCCCAATATTACTTAATTACTTAATTATCATAACTTGATAATTTTCTTAATTACAATGTCTCATTATCTTCATACTCATGTATTTACATTAGTATTTTCATACCTCTAACATTATTCCATAATTACAAGGGTATTTTGGTCTTTTTACTACTTTTTGAACACTCTTATACAATTTTCCCAAGTTCATATTTTATTAAATTACCATAATTATGGATAATATACTCTCCTAATTCACTTGGTCATTTTACTGCCTTTTGGTATTTTTTTCCATAATTTCCTAAGTTGATTACCCTTTCCAGGGGCATTTTGGTCATTTTGGCTCTTTGGCCCTTAAATTCCCTAATTTCTTGTAGAAATTCTACCTAGAAAATATGCTATAATTATACAAGACTGGAGATTGAATTTTCACTTATCAGAATTATCCAACTTTTATTTATAATATCCGGGGGTAAAGCTAATTGATAAGCTACTTCTCCGCGCTTAGCCAAAATTTCGAATGGTCCAACATACCGTGGACTGAGTTTCTTCCTCTTGAGCGTCCTGCCGACACCAGTTACCGGAGATAACTTTAGGAATACATGGTCGCCGACATAGAACGTCAAAGGTCTCCTCCTTTTGTCAGCATAGCTCTTCTGTCTACTATGTGCTGCTAGGAGTCTTTTCTTGATTAACGCGATCTGCTCAGAGGTCTGCTCAAGCATATCCGGCCCAAGTAACTGCTTTTCGGACGAATCTGTCCAGCATAATGGTGATTGACACTTCCGCCCATACAATGCCTCGAACGGGGCCATTTGTATACTAGCATGATAACTGTTGTTATATGCAAACTCAGCTAGCGAAAGATGTTGATCCCAACTTCCTTTGAAATCCAGGGCACATGCTCGCAGCATATCCTCCAGCGTTTGTATGGTTCTTTCAGATTGACCGTCAGTTTGTGGGTGATAAGCCGAACTGAACCTTAGCTTAGTCCCCATACCTTCATGTAATGCTTGCCAGAAACGGGATTTGAATCGTGTATCACGATCAGAGACAATGCTCTTAGGAACACCATGTAATCTCACTATCTCTTTGATATAAATCTCCGCCAATCGTTCCGGAGAATAGTGGATGCTGATGGGAATAAAGTGTGCTGACTTGGTTAATCTGTCAACAACTACCCAAATTGTGTCATGATTTCTGATTTTGGGCAGACCTACCACAAAATCCATGGTTATGTTCTCCCATTTCCATTCCGTTCATCAATCGGTGGTATGTAGATTCGTTGCTTATACCTGACCAAACCACTAAGTGATAGGTCATAGTCTTGGGTCTCACCTCGAGAAATCTTCTCACGAGTCTCGATAGCCCAATCATCTTGCTTCTGAGCTTTTTCCACTTCATCTCTCAGATCATACTCCCTTGACTTGCAAGAAGTGTAGCAAGATAGGCATCACCGGTGCATGCGACCCATGCAGATTTGGTTGGATAGATTCAGTCTCGAAATCTTCCAAAGTTTCCGCTCTGTATCATCATGTATGATACCCGCACCGTCTTTCTACTAAGAGCATCAAGAACAACGTTTGCTTTACCCGGATGATACTTGATTTCCAGGTATAATCTTTAATCGCTCCATCCAACGACGTTGTCTCATGTTGAGTTCTCGTTGATCGAACAAGTATTTCGAGACTCTTGTGGTCACAATACACTTCTACGGTTACACCGCAGGTAATGCCTCCATATCTTCAAAGCGAACACGATAGCCGCCAGCTCTAGATCGTGTGTCGGATAGTTTAGCTCGTGAGGTTTCAGCTGACGAGAGGCATAGGCCACCACCCTGCCCTGCTGCATTAGGACACATCCCAATCCTTGCCCACTGGCATCACTGTAGACAACATAGGTCTCATCAGGATTGGGGATAATCAATACCGGTGCTGTAGTCAACCTCTCCCTCAGACTCTGAAAGCTCTCCTCACAATCATCTCCCCATAAAGGGTTGATTCTTCCTCGTAAGCTTTGTCAATGGTAGGGCAAGACGCGAGAAATCCCGTATAAATCTGCGGTAGTATCCCGCCGAGACCAAGAAAACTACGGATCTCCGTCACGCCTCTCGGCCGTTTCCACCCGAGAACGCTTCCACTTTGCTAGGATCAACTGCAACTCCGCCGCTAGATATAACATGGCCCAGAAATTTCACTTCCTAGCAGCCAAAATTCGCATTTGCTCAGCTTAGCATAAAGTTGCTTCTCCCTGAGTATGCCTAACACCTTTCGCAGATGTTCTTCGTGCTCTTCTTTGCTCTTAGAATATATCAAGTTGTCGTCGATGAACACCACCACAAATTGGTCTAGGTGTTGTCGGAAAATACGGTTCATGTAATCCATGAATACCGCAGGTGCATTTGTTAATCCGAAGGGCATCACAAGGAATTCATAATGCCCATATCTCGGTTCGAAAGCTGTCTTGGGAACATCGCCATCCTTAACTCGCAACCGATGGTATCCCGAACGCAAATCAATCTTTGAAAAGATCGTGGAACTGCATAACCGATCCAAAGATCATCAATCCGGGAAGTGGGTACTTGTTTTTAACGATCACCTTGTTGAGTTCGCGGTAGTCGATGCGAGTCGGAAACTTCCATCTTTCTTCTTTACAAAAGCACCGGGGCTCCCCACGGTGAAACGCTAGGTCGAATGAACCCCTTCTTCAAAAGCTCTTCCAACTGCTTCTTCAACTCCCGCATCTCGTTAGGAGCCATACGATACGGCGCTTTGATATTGATCTGTGCGCTGCATCAAGTCAATGTTGAACTCCACTTCTCGGATAGGAGGTAACTCGGTAAGATCCTCCGGAAATACATCAGGAAAATCATTCACCACAGGAATGTCCTGAAGTGAAAGGTCAGCTTCTGCTTTGACTGAAAAGAATACCATGAAGGCATGGCATCCTTGCTTCACGCACCGATCTGCTTCTGTAGCGGAGAGAAAGTTCAGGCTCACTTCAACCTTGTCTCCGGCAAATGATATCTCCTTTTTGCCACAGTCGATCATCGCACCGTTGGCCGTTGGCCTCTGCGTTTGTCAATGCAAAGATCCGGCCAGTGTTCTGAGGTCTCGCCTCTGCAGTCTTCTCGGGGCAATCCCGGCTAATGTGTCCAGGCTTCTGACACTTGAAACAGACTTGTTTCCCATCGCAGTTAGCTCCTGGATGGTACTTCTTGCATTTGGGACACGTCGGGATCCCTACTGCCTGGGGTAATTTTGTTGCCCGGTTGGTAGGGTCTCTTGTTTCCACCCGGTTGTTGTTCCAAGGTGCCTTCCTCTTCTCGTGAGGAACCTCCGCGGTTGGAACCACCGCGACTTGAATTATTTCCGTCCCGGCTTCGGATTTGCGCAATTCCTTCAAGTTGCGCTCGTCATCCTCGCAGATTCCACCGCTTGGCCATCTTCGGAAATTGCTGAGACACTAACCTTGCCCTTATATCATATTTCAGCCCTAAGCACACTTCGGTTAGCCTTCCAGCTCTCATTCTTGTAGATTTTCGTGTATGATGAATACCGCGACAAAGTTGGTAAAACGGGCGAAGTAGTCGTCGAAAGACTCCTCACCTCCTTGCTTGATCTCAGGAATTCTTCTTCTTTAATTACTCGTGTTGATGGAGGAAAGTACTGTTCATTGAATCGCTCAAGGAACATCTCCCACGTAACAGATCGGGCGAGTTGTGGAAACGCTCTTCCACCATCTCGTGAGCATCTCCTCAAGCTTGTAAATTGCTAATCGGGCCATCCGATTTCCGTGGCATTCCATGACTTCAAAATCTTCTCAAGACTCGAAGCCAATCCTCGCCTAGCTCACTCCTCCCTCGAAACCGTGGTTTCAACTTGCGTAACCGGTTTACCCGCTTTCGTAGTCCTTTCTCTTTGTCCGTGCTCAGGTGGTGATTGGGATCCGCGGCACCCTTCGTGCTCTTCATCATTGTCATTTTCATTATTGTCATCATATTCTTCTTCATCATTGTAGTTATTATCTTCTTCATTTTCTCGCTCCTCTTCATGTTGACGTGCTTCCAATTGTCTTTGTGCCTCCTGGTCCCGTTGGTTCTGTCTTGCAAGAAGAGTATCAATCAGAACTCTTTGTTCCTGTAGAGTTCTACGCATCTCTTCAATTTCATCACGTCCGGTTGATTCGGTTCATTGTTTCTTTCATCCTGAGGCTGTCTGCCTCTTCCTCTACCTCGGCCTCGACCACGGCCTCGGCCTCTTGGTGCACCGGCACCTCTTAGTATCGCCATGTTTTATTCTTTTTCCTTTAAATAATTAACTGATATATGTGTCAGAAAATAACACATCACGAGGCATCAAAACCTATATATTTTTATATTAGATGTAATGCACATGCAAATGTATACTACATCATCCAGCTGGTTTATGACCAGTGGTTAAAATCCTTCGCGTTCGTAATTCATAACTTCATATCTAAGTACGCTCTTCTAATAGTCTTGCTGCGTTGTTCCGCCATCCAATGCTTTGATCGTATAGTGCTTATCGCCGTTCTTCGTAGTTAGAACTTGTCTACGATGTTGGGTTCATAGAAAGATTCACTCTCGAATCGTCTGACACCTTAACACTGAATACTTACAGTTGTCATCATCAGATGAATGATCTGATCTGACAAGTTTCTCCGGCTCTAAAGGCATACTAGCCATTATCCCTGTTCATCTTTACACATTTACACCAATGGTCGTATCGCACTCATTTTCAAAAATGTGCTCAAAGTTAAAAGGCTTAAGAATCTAACTCCGTTATCCGAATGCAATGGCTGTAAGTGTCTACCATGGGGGCCTCACCGGGTTAGCAAGTGACTTATGGCACACCCACGTAGACTAGCCTTGCCTTCGCACCAAACTGTCTGTGGTAACATAGTTAAACACTTGCCAGAAAAATTGCTCTGATACCATAAAATGTAACATCCCATGTTTGAAATGCGGAAAATATTTTTTTTTCAAACAAACCATCAGAGTAGAGCAATAGAGCGAAAGAGTAATTGGATTCTTAGCCAAAACATCAACCATTGTGTAACATTGTAATGATTACAGTAATCCTAAGGTTTAGAAAGGAACAACAGATAGAAACAGAAAGCGGAAAGGAATGCGTAAAGCGATAAAGATAGAAACTGTCTCGCCGCTAGGAAAACAAAACGGTGTTATCAAAACTATAACCCGTATAACTGTCGTATAACGGTCTCACGAACATATCATTGACATATATGCATTTAAGAAGCACAAGATTAGTGTTACAAGACGCGTCCGTACCTTCGTTGGCAACGTTAGGTACTACCGCGAAAACGCATTTCTACGGAGAAACGTGCAAGAATCCTACGACGGCACGTCGGGCGCGTAACGGCAGCAGAATCAACGTTTCAGATATCCTATGAGAATAATGTCACTTCCATTAGTAATTTGACATTATAACCGGCATTTTAGGTAAAAATTACCATTTTGCCCCTATACCCTACTTGGCGGAATTTCGCAACGCTTCCGCTTACATTGGCTATTTTCTTCCCGAAATTTTGCCAGAACTTCGACGCCATCACGATTTTCGAAAATAAAGACTAAAATAGCCCTCCCATATGATATCCAATCATAAAAATAAAGACTACTCTAGCCTTACTAACTATTGAACTAAAGACTGAAAGACTTACCCGTTGAAGACTTCTAAACTTCCCCAGAGCTTCTCTCTCTACTTTCTCTCCCTAGGATTTCGCCAAAGGAAGCAATGGAATTGGTGTGAAGAAAAGTGAAGGAGGGGGTATTTATAGGTAAAAACAAGGGACTTGTTTGGCAAAATCTAAGGATTTGTTTGGAATTCAATGTTGTAATAACCCATTAATGCAACTTGTTCAAGAAGCCAATTCTTCCACACACACACACTCTTGGTCGACATAGGGGCTGTGTGGCAGAACCTCATTGGTCCAAAAGTGGTGACTTAGCTCACTTGATGCCCTATAACCGTTTTCCCCGATCGGTACCCGATTCGCGTGATTTCGAGAATTCACAAGATTCTGGATTTACAACTCAAGACATGTTCTCACTTAGTAGAAATGTCCAAGTTAACCTAAATTTTGGTTCCATATAGGCCTCCAACAGTCCATTGAAGTTTCCTCGAAAACGTGTCCGAACGCGTCCGTGTCTCAATTCGTTTTCTGAGATATATATCTCTTCGAAATAATTCACCGATTCCAAATATGTCAAAAATTCAAACCCATTCCTAAATGTCGAGTTAGAATTTATTTTCCTCTTTTCCAAAATTATGCCTATATGCATTTTTCCCTATTTTGTTTTATTAGGAAAATGCACAAACTACTTCTAATTAACTTCCTAAGAGGTCACTTAAAGGTAAAAACTCACTGATCAATATTTTACCTTGACCTTGGGATTCCTATTCCTAGATCTCTAGATAGGATCCGTTTCCTAATTTAAATATTACTATTCATACGTTTTACTTTAATTAAATTATATTATTATTATATGTGCAAGTTGCACAACTTGTGCTCTAATTCATTTTTATTTCATTTTTCTTTTTATTTGGCCATAAATTTCGGTTTGCCCCTTTATTATTTCAATAAATATTTATTTTTTTAACTTATTTAATTATTTAATGATTTATTTAATTAATTTTTCCAAAAATTTCACAAAAATCCCTAATTGGTCCATCCTTGTATTTAGGCCTAAAAATACCTAAACTCAACTATTTATCATAAAAATTTCCAATTAATTAGTAAATACATTTTTACTAATTTTAAAACAAAAACCACCAATTTTAGGGTTTCATATAATTACTTGTGAATTTCCTTCACTTATGCTTAAGTAATTAGCCCAATATTACTTAATTACTTAATTATCATAACTTGATAATTTTCTTAATTACAATGTCTCATTATCTTCATACTCATGTATTTACATTAGTATTTTCATACCTCTAACATTATTCCATAATTACAAGGGTATTTTGGTCTTTTTACTACTTTTTGAACACTCTTATACAATTTTCCCAAGTTCATATTTTATTAAATTACCTTAATTATGGATAATACACTCTCCTAATTCACTTGGTCATTTTACTGCCTTTTGGTATTTTTTTCCATAATTTCCTAAGTTGATTACCCTTTCCAGGGGCATTTTGGTCATTTTGGCTCTTTGGCCCTTAAATTCCCTAATTTCTTGTAGAAATTCTACCTAGAAAATATGCTATAATTATACAAGACTGGAGATTGAATTTTCACTTATCAGAATTATCCAACTTTTATTTATAATATGCCAGATAAATATCCGGGTATTACAACATTCACCCATATTTAAAACAAGTTAAGGCTAATTTATGTAAAACTCCCTGAACAATGGGTCAGTAACTCAATTGCACATAACATCACTAACATTTTAAAGTTTAAATTTAACTCCCTTAACCTTTTAATTATTTTATTTATCGAGGATCTCTTGTCGTTAGTCGCCATTATACTTTTTACAAAAAGTGTCATGTCAGGTTAATAGAGAAGACACATTACATCCTATGCAACCTAATAATTTTATAAAATCCCCCTAAACTTTTAGGCAATTGCATAAGACCCCTTTGAAGATTAGGAGATTAAATTTAAATTTTGAAATATCAAGAAATTATATACAACCAATATAAAGATTAAGGGGGTTTTATAAAATTATTAACCTACATTAGGTGCTACATAGGATGTTATATGTTTTTTATTGGTCTAAAGTGGCAATTTCCTTAAAAAGGGTAAGGGTGACTTAATATCAAAGGATCCATGATAAAATAAAAAGTTAGGTAGGTTAAATTTAAACTTTGAAATATCAAGAAGGATTCATATGCAATTTACTTAAATTTAAGAGGTTTTAGTATAATTTAGCCTTAAAACCATAAATTATATCTTGAGAAGAAAAAAGAAAAAATGCAACAAATTATAAATAGCTACAACCTTAAAAAAACATAATTAATATCCAACTTTATGACTTATTAACAAGGACCACTCATTCATTCTAACAGCATCCTTCTTGTAACAAAGGGAGTATAACACGAGAAAATTAAATATTCACATTTAGAGTTGGTATTACTCATAGATACATACATACATAAATACACACATATACAAATTTTATTCAATCATATCTTTTTTCATTACTTTGAATAAAAAATAAACTAGGTTTTTTTCCCCAAAAAAATCAATTTTATTAATAAAAAAAGAAACTAGGTTGAGTTCTATACATTTGCATATATAAAATACATAACTTTAATTTCTTCCATGTATACTTTTATGTTTTATATTTATAATTTATATATTCGATGAGGACTTAAAACTATAGCAAGAAGGGGACCTCCTACATCAAGCTATTAGACATAATTGGCCTTTTGAAATTTAATTACTTGGTGGTTGAAAAAGTTATTTTTACTATATACTAGTACGACACTTTTCCTTCACTTTTTCCTATGAATTTCAATGTTTATGCATCTACTGGATTGGAAGGAGATCCTCTCATTGTCTTTTTTCTACCCATCCCTCCCCATCTTCATCCTAACCGTCAAAATCTTAATCCAAGGGACCAGAACGATTTTTGACAAAACCGCGCGCGGTTTTTTCAAAAACAAATCTATGGGGAGGGATGGGCAGAAAAAAGGAAGGGGAAAGAAACCCGACCCGTGGTCTTTCTTCTGGTGCATTATGTGAAATTCAAATTTCAATTTTTTTTTTCCTTTTTCTATGAACCACTGAATGCAAAATGGGATCCAAACATATGCAGTTAACTATTAGAAACTATTTAAGGTAGAAAAATAACACTGGGCACCTACCCACCTCGAAGCAACACAAAAGGAGAGAACCCCACAAACAAAATGATCCATATATATTTAGGAAAAATTACATTTCAAAACCCATATAAGTTATAAATTACATTTGAAAACTATTATATCAAAATATATTTAAATGATCACTGAGATGCTACTTTAAGATCACTATTATTTTTTCTTAAAATTTCATCTCAATCTTCACGTATTTTCATTAATATTTTATGAAAAATTAATGCACATATTCTTATAGTTTATCTCAATTTGAATCAGGTCCCTATAATTTATTTTGTTTGAATTATGACCTTATTAATTGTTTTAATAAGATAATTTCAATTTATAACATCTATAAAATTTCATTTATAGTCAGAGTGTTAAAACGGTATTAAATGAAACGAATGAAATTTCATAAAATTCAACAAATTAAAATTAATGGTTTTCACATACAAAGATGAATCATGAATGTTTATAACGGATCAAAATATAAGAGCTCAATTCATATAAAATAAACTGTATGATCCCGATTCAAAGTAATTTTTCTTTAATTTTTAATATATAATTTCGAAATAAAAAGGTGGTACTTTCAAAAACATTTAATAACTAGCAAAAATGCGAGTGATATTTTCGTCTTTTATAATAATTTTGATTATTTTTCAGTTCTTCAATATAATTAATACTTTCATATGAGTCTTTATATGCTATTTACATATCATATTTTATGTCCTAATGAAGTCATATATATTTTGACTTAATGAAAGTCTTGATTTCCACTAACATCCATAATTCCTGGTTCCAAATTAATGAAGCATCAGTGTATCCTGTTTGAGCTCTAAGTGCAAAACAATAATCATTTCATCGATCACTTTCAAGTTCCATCCTCGAAAATGCCTAAATCATGTGGGAGCAATATGTGATTTACATATTTTTTTATAATGTGTCAATATTCACATGCACATTTAGATTTAACTTCTCCCTCCGGTCCTAATTATAATAAGACCCAGTTCACTTTTTTGGAAAGATTAATGAAGCTAATTAAATTACTTTAGAGTATTTTATTTATTTTTTTCTTCAAACTAATTAGTTTAACTAATAAACTAATATATAATCTAAGAATATACAACATATGAAATGATTAAATAATTTATTTAGCTTCCTTAATCTCTCCAAAGAAAGTTAACTAGGTCTTATAATTAGGACCAGATGGAGTATTATATAACGTTTATCTCTTTTTGTATTTTTTGTATTTTTTTGAAATTCAAATGCCCTCCATCTAACCAAATCGCCTTTAGTTAACCATTAAAGAAATTACTTTATCATATAAGTATTTGATTTTCAATTCGAATAACAAGTCAAATTTAAACATTGTCAAGTACATTATAATTAGGTGTCTGTTAAAGAAATTAGTTATTCTACGCTATATAAAAGCTAAAATATATTCCATCACTATTCATCAGTATAAATCAATATAAAACTAAATCATCTAACATTAATATATATTTTTTTATTGAAAATTATTTTTTAAAATATACAGGCATTATAATTCTTTTATATATGCTTTTAAGGTCAGTCACGTATACTTCTTTCTAATTTTAGTGTTTATAAAGAAGCTCCCCACAACGCAACAATCATACAAACCCTGACAGATTCTATATTTAAATTTAGATTACTTCCTCTTGGACCAAAAAATATATATTACTTCCTCTTGCAGAAATTAAAAAAAAATGATGGTTAAATGATTTTTTATGCATTTAGCACTCTAAAATAATTTTCCAGTGGCAGTTAATATCCAAGACTTAGGATGGTCATTGCTAAAGAGAAAATAATGTAATAAGAAAATTACACCAAAAATTAGTTTAACATACTGATATATTGAAAAAAACAAATACTATTTAGATTGCTAGATACATAAAAAAAATACTTTAGAATATTAAATACTGTTAAAAAAATACAATGTTGAATGCAACGTAAATTGTCTGATATCTCACTTAACTTATAATAAAGACCACTCATTTTTTTCTAAAAAGTGCCCTATAATAGAAACCCAAAGGAGTAATTGGTTTAACGTGATTTTTTCATTCAAAGTTATCAAATTGTTCGTTGTTTAAAAATTGCTTTTACATCAAACTTAAACAACCAAAAATTAAAGAAAAATATTTTTTATTCTATTTATAACTCACTTCCAACATATTTTATCATAACTAAGAAATATATTAAATCTCATTAACTCTATCTCAAAATTTAATAATAACCTTCCAATTTATCTTTATCTAATATATAGTATCGTATACTCTACCTCAAAAGTACAAATTTCATACAATGATATTAAGAATAAAATTGTACATTTATATGAAAAATTTATGAATGTGACTTATAAAAAAGACCCAAAAAAAAACCTCTACCTTGTAAATAAATAGCACCACATGAGTAAGAAATAAGAATATTCAAAAGTGGAGATGACAAGGTCCACTTTAATAAGCGTGATCCCATGTTTGCAAAACTTTACGGAATTTTGGTGGATTATCATAGAGAAGCCACTCTCATCAATTGCCCATTATTCAAGCCAATGTATGTGTATATTCATCTTTATGGGGTATAACTCACTAATAAGCAATCATTACTTAGATTATTTTTTGCCACATCAAAATCTATGTACTGGATTTCACTCTTGATAATTTTATATAAAAGTCAACATTAATCTCCAAAGTTTAATAATAAAAGTCTGAGATATACATTAATTTCAAGATGTATAACATAATAAAATATGGGGTAAATGAGCAAAAATATGCATGTGCTTTACCTCCGTGAGCGTCCAGCACCATATGCTTTTTTTGGGAGCAAAAATACACACGTGGTTACCATTTTGGAGCAAAAGTCGCATCTCACCGTTATGTTACTGTTCACTTCAGTTCTTTCTCTCTTATCACGGTGAACAGTAACATAACGGTGGAATGTGACTTTTGCTCCAAAATGATAACCCCGTGTGTATTTTTGCTCTAAAAAAAACATATGGTGCTGGGTGCTCCCGGAGGTAAAGCACATGTGTATTTTTACTCTTTTACCCTAAAATATGTATTATCATAGCATCGATCTCCCACCCCAAAAGCATTGAACTCATGATATATCCATCAAAGTTCAACTAAATTACAAGAGATATAAATCACTCAATTCATTGAGTTATATTTAAGAAAATGAGGTAACAAGTTTTCCAATCTACTTTTGAGTATAATGACTTTAACACAACAAACTATCCCATTATACCACTTTTACATTTATATGAAGTGACATGATATCAATGTTGTTGTCAATTTACAATTGAAGAAAGGTAGAGATATCGATAAAATATGCATTTATTTTTCGTAAAAATTATTATATATACAGTCATTGTGTCTTATTTATAGGGCATGGAGAATATTTATTTTAGTTTTATTTATAAGTCATATTATTAAATTTTTCATATGAATACATAACTATACCCTTTATCTATTAATATGTACCTTATATATTAAAAGAGTTGGTTGGCCAAAAAATAATACTCATCCGGTTCTAAATATAGATAAAGTTTACAATACAAATTACACTACAAACTTTATCTTATATTTAGAATCGAAAGTAGTAAATTAATCGAATTGGAAAGGGAGTTATCTATCGAAAATCTCCCAAAAGTGAGAGAGAAAAGTTGGAGGGCAAAAAACACATGGGTGCCGTAGGTGCCCCGCACCCAAATTTTATCTCCTTCCTAAACATATATTGTTTCTAATATTTTATTAAAAATAATTCAGTTTGAGACACTGTTAGACATTAAATATGGATGAAAACATCTTTTAAAGGGGATTTCAACAATGATTCGTAATATTATAAAAATAAAAAATAAAAATAAAACCAATTCCATATGGTAGAGCCAACCTCCATTTGTTGTTAATATATCCAAAGTGGGTAATGGTGACTCACACACTTGAGGTCCAATATAGGATATAGAGAGATGTACTTATATATTATGACTTTTGGAGTATGGTCATTATTTTGTCGTGTTATTGTATCTCACTTTGAAGACCCTTCAAAAGTACTATATACGGCAACAAGTACATATAAAGTAATCGATGTAAGTTTATACATCGTACGTCGTAATCCCGTTAATTAGTTAGTTAATTACCAAAAAAAAATCTGGTATTAATTTTTAAGATCCAGTAATTTTATTGTTTCTTCACGAGTCTATATTCTTGAGCCTACTCATTTGGTATTTGATTAAGTCATGTGGAAGGTAGGGGAAAAAAGAGAGATAAGATTGGAAGATGCAAATTAAAATGGGGGAAGTAAATGTGAATGAAAAATGATTGGTGGAAGAGAGAATGATTTGAGAGTAGTGTGTTTGAGTTTGAGAACAGCTGGATCATGAGAAGCTTCAACAAAGTTAAAAAGTCAGTGAATAATAAAATAAATGAATGGAAAGTTGAATTTTTGTTGTGGGGAATTAATTGTCATCAACTTTATGAAACAAGCCTGTGAAAATATATACATTTTTTTTTCATCACCGAAGTTTTTTTTTTCTTCCCTTTTTTCTCTTTGTTTTGCCCAACAAATCTTCACGAAAGTTGGATACAATAAGATCTCCGCGTTTGCCATGTTGACTTGGTCTTTCTTTCACTATCAATTCTCAATTCCTCTTCTTCCATGATCAGTCACTTTTAGTCAACTCAAGCATTGAGTTTTTGCAATGACACATTCTATTTTTGTGCGTCACTATAGAGGTTTCGCGTACAAACTACAAAAAGGTATAACAATGGCAGCTCAATTACTGTTAATTACTTTACTCTCTTCACCATGTCTACACTCCATAATACAGGCATGATTTTCTTAGTGTTCTGGTGTAGAACACAGATGTCCACACTAGTGCAAAAAAGGGCTTTAAGACCATCTCATTTAGACCGGATTATAGAGAATCATGTTTTAAAAGTATGACCGGTGGCAGTTTCGTAAATATAAAGAACTTTTTGGACTGGATTATAAAAGATCCTATTTTAAAAATATGACCGGTAAGCACTTTCAGAAATATATAGAACACTTTTAAGACCGCACTATAAAAGATCCGGTCTTAAAAGTATGACCGGTGGCAATTTTGTAAATATATAGAACACTTTTAAGACCAAGCTATAAAATATCCGGTCTTAAAAGTATGACCGGTGGCAATTTCGTAAATATTGTGAGAAGACGCTTGATCTCGCTAACTTAATTCCTAAAATCTCTCTAACATCTTAATTAAGATGATTACAATCAAGAATTTAATTACGAAATTCAAAAATCATAATCGCTAACTTAATTCCTAAAATCTCTCTAACAATTTAATTAAGATGATTACAATCGTGAATTTAATTACGAAATTCAAAACCATGATCTCGCTAACTTAATTCCTAAAATCTCTCTAACAACTTAATTAAGATAATTGCACAATATATATAATCGTATGCGCTAACTAATTAAATATATAGAACACTTTTAAGACCGGTTGTTTCAAACAACCGGTCTTTCTTAAAAGTGTAAAAAAAAAAAAATTGGTGGTACAATTTCAGAATATATAGAACACTTTTAAGACCGGTTGTTTCAAAAGTCTGGCCTTAAAAGTGTTCTATATATTTACGAAATTGCCACCGATCAATTTTTTTTTTCACTTTTAAGACCGGTTGTTTTAGGTCTTAAAAATATACTTTTAAGACCGGTTGTTTCAAAAAACCGGTCTTAAAAGTGTTCTATATATTTACGAAATTGTCACCGGTCAATTTTGTTTTTTTTTTTACACTTTTAAGACCGGTTGTTTAAAACAACCTATCTTAAAATATACTTTTAAGACCGGTTGTTTCAAAAAATCGGTCTTAAAAGTGTTAAAAAAAAAACTAAATTCGCTAAACTTGTTAAGCCCGTGAGTCTGCTTTGTCTTCTTGGTGATATAACATTTGCTTAGTTATAGATTCAACGAGTGTCCCAAGAGCCTCACGGGCAAATCCTCAGCAAGAATGTCATCCTCTTCCTCTAACCTACTCGCAATCTTCGTAAGTTGTAATACCCTAAAATTTGACCTAGGGTAAATATCATAAATTAGGAAATAATGCCTAATGAAAATAGGTGAATATGTGGTTTCAAAGAATATGTTAAATCTATTTTATTTTCTAAGGAAAAATCTCTGAGAAATTAGAGAATTTAGGGGCCAAAGTGCCAAAAATGACAAAAATGCCCCTATGGGACATAAAGAACTTAGGAAAATTGTGAAAGATCCTAAAAGGCAAGAAATGATTATTAAAATTGAGAGAGTATATTATCTCTAATTTTGGTAATTTAATAAATTATGAACTTGGAGAGATTGAATAAGAATGCTCAAATAGTATTTAAATGACTAAAATACCCTTGTAAATTCTAATATAATAAAGGAGACATGAAAACACAAATGTCAATGCAAATGTTATGAAGTAATGAGACATTCTAATTAAGAAAATTATCAACAAGTGATAATAAAGTAATTAGGTAATTATTTGCTAATTACTTAAGCATAAGCAAATGAAATTCATGAATAATTATATAAAATCCTAAAATTAGTGGTTTATGGTTCAAAATTAGTAAAAACATGTTTACTAATTAATTGAAAATTTTGGAGAAAAATAGTTGAGTTTAGGTATTTTTAAGCCTAAATACAAGAATTGACCAATAGGGAAATTTTGTAAAAAAGTTATATAAAATAATTATTAAATAATTATTTTATATATTCTTAATTAATTAAATAAATAATTAAAACGAAAATTAAAATAAAAGGACCAGATTTGACCAAAATTTGGCCAAGAAAAAGAAATAAGGACAAGAGTTGGTAAAAATATCATGGTGCCTTACCTTGCAAGTTAAAGTGTAATGTTGTATAAAAGTACAGTGAATAGTGATCAGACTTATAGGAAACGGATCCTACCTAGAGTACCAGAATAGGCTTTCCAATGTCGAGTAAAATATTGATCGTTGAATTTTTATCTTCGCTTAGCCTTTTCCTAAGTTGATTCCGAGGCCTAGAGAGCATTTTCCTAATAAGACTAATAGGAGAAATGCGAGATAGTCACATTTTAAAGATTCAAGAAAATAAATTCTAACTCAACATTTGGAAATGAGTTTGAATTTATCTGGACATATTTGGAATCGGTGAATTTTTGTCCAGAGATTGATGATTCCGAAAAGTTCTTCCGAAACCGCACGCTTTCGTAAACTTGACCGACTTTTGGAGCCCCGGATGGAATCAAAATTAGTTTAGATTAGACATTTCTAATGAGAAGGAAAGGGGCTTCAAAATGGTGATTCCGGATTTTTGAGACTTTTCCGAGATTACGCAATTCGGACACCAATCGAGGTTTTATCGGCACAAAACCTTCTTGAAGAAGTAAGTGATGTCATGCATGACATCACTTTTTGGACACCTAAGGGCCAAAAGGACAGCTGCCAAGTGTCCCAGGTGAGGATCGTGACACTTGTCAAAAGTGCGATCCAACGGTCCGTAATCCGTCTCGATAAAGTATGAATAAGGCACCCAACTTTCCCTATAAATAGCAAGCCCCTCCCTTTGTATTTTTCACACCAAAACCATTCTCTCTAGTTGAGCTTTCCTAGAGAGAAGTTAGAGAGAGGAGCTCTGGAGGAGGAAGGAGCCCGGGGAATTTTGCGTAAGCTCTGGTAATTTTTCCTATTTTTAGCTTTTAATGCTTTCGTAGTTTTAGTAGTAATGCTAGATAGATCTTTAGCTTTATTTTAAGTATTAAATTCAAAATCATGGTGGGGTCGGAGTTCGGAAAAATTTTGGAAAGTCGGAGCCAAAGTAACGAAGTGTCCGCGAAATTCCGCTGACAGGGGAATAGGGGCAAAATGGTAATTTTTACCTAAAATGCCCGTTATAATGTCAAATATTGATAATGGTGATATTATCATTATAGGATATCAGAAACCTTGATTTGCTGTCGTTACATTACTGTCCGACGTGCATTGCCACCGCCATTGTTTTTCCGTCAACGTGCGGTTTGGCCAAAACGTACTGTAAATTCCGTATATCGTCAACGGAGGTACGGACGCGTACTGTAACACTAATCTTGTACTGCTTAAATACATATATGTGATAGATACGTTCGTAGATCGATATACGTACGCTTTTATACGGGTTATGTCATAATAATGCCGTTATGTTTTCCTAGCGCGAGGACACGAGTGGTATCGTGGCACCGTGAATAGTGCATCGTTGTTGTTGTTACCCTATGGGCCTTACATATTGCTATGTGCTTATGTTCTCATCGTCATAATGATCATGCATCTATTGTATGCAAATGATATACCGTTGTATTAGCTCTAGAATATCTCGTTGTTATATACCGTATTGTTTGAGCATGAGGTTAACCGCTACCCGAGATTCAATGCGGTAAATTGAATCTCACCGTAGCTTCGTGGTCCGGAGGACCAAGAATTGGAGATCGGGGGAAGCAAGACGGTAGATCGCCACCGGGAAATTTGTATTTCCGCTTTTGTACTTTCTTTTGAAACAAGAGGATAACTGTATTATCCATACAATGTTACACTATGGTTTTTATTTGAATATGTATCAGTTACTCTTTCGCTCCAATGCTCGACTCTGATTGATTGAAAAAAAAAATTGCTTTAGAAAACGGGATGTTACATAAGTCATCCTAAGAGTCGCACAATCAAATCCTTGGCAACGTTGGCAGTGAGATGCTTCGAGAGTTTTGCGATGGCGTCGACTCCAATCCTCTTCCCCAAAACTCTCTCTACGAAGAATTCTCTTTGCAACTGAGAATCCCTGCTCCCTTTTTTGTCCAGAAAACTCTCTAGATTTCCCCATTCCTTTACTTTTCCTTCTTCCCGTCTTCGAATTAAGAGCTATATTGTTTTTCTTTCTCTTTGAACGTTTTTATTTTCACGTTATACTTCTGCAATTTTGGCTTTTCAATTCTTCTTTCTTCTTCATTAGTGTTCTAGGGTTTTCTGGGTTTTTTGGGACGAGTTGGTGTTTCCGAGTGATTGTTGACCACGTTTGCACATAGCATTCTGGTACCTGTAGGTCCTTGCTTGGCGGGAGCGTTTCTTCTCTTAGATTAACTCTTTCTGGTTGCTCCCCTTTTCTTATCGATCCTTTGATGACTGTATAGGTCTGAGCCTTGATGGATAGGGGAAAACGTCCATTGTCCTCTAATTAGCCTTTAGATCCAACTGAGGACGAGGCCCTGCGAGATCGTTTTCCTCGCCTTAGTTTTTGGATATTAGGCACTCCCTTGGTCGAGGAGGAGAAACTAGCCTCCGTCCTCCGGGATGGATCCGGTAGTAGGAGTGCGGGAGCATCCCAGCCGTCCGTTCCTAGGTCCAGCCAACCGGAGTCCGACCCTATTAGGCTTGATTCTGCGAGTCCGTCTGAAGCTGAAACCGTTTCAGCCGAGCCTATCAGTTTTTACGAGGCGCCTCGCCAGACAGGGTCAGAATCCCTTCCAGATGGGTACCTCGGTCCCTGCTGGGAGTGCATCGCCCAAAGCTCCTCGTATATTGCGAGTGGGCAAGACTCTATGGCTAACAGCGTTTTAGGCTCGTGCCGCCATAGATCGTCATCCGAGGCTATCTCGGCTTCTAGGGGTCAGTGTTTTCCGGACTCCATTCGTCCTCCCTCTTCAAACATTAGCTTATCTCCGTCAGGTATCCTTCTTAGCTCTGATTATGGCTTTTTCTTTGTTTTTGTTATAGGTGAATGGAGTCCTCGTCTTCTCCCCGCCTTTCTGTGTCCGACGTGGAGGCAGATTCCGACAGTCCTTCCTCGGTTCTTAAAGCTAAGTACCCGTGGGTAATGCACGAAATGCTGACAACACGTTCCTTAATGACGGCTGCGGACGTGGACTGGCTGGGATCGTCGGGCTCAGCTGGATGCTTCCTGGGTCCTCCTAAGGAGGACGAGTCGATATGCTCTACCCGGGAGCCCGAATGCACCAATTTATTTTTCTTCTATAGGGAATACATGTCCCGGCTCGGTATTCGCTTCTCGTTTACCGAGTTTCAAATGTTCGCCCTAAATTACCTTCATCTTGCCCCTTCTCAGCTTCACCCTAACGGGTGGGCTTATCTTGCGGCGTTCGAATATCTTTGCGATTCATTGGAACCTGCCATCCCTTGCACCGCCACCCTTTTCTTTTATTTTTTCTGTCCTTTCACCCCTCGCTCAGGTAGGTTGAACCAGGTGCATTTACTCAGTTATTTTGATTTAACTCAGATGCCCAGACTTTCTTTATTGACTTTCCTTGAGATATATCCATTGGGTGATCTGGTGTCCAGATAAGGAAAGAAAACATTAAACCCTTTGGAATGTGCAGAGAATAATTTGCCAAATTCGTGCTTAGGTTTCTGAACCCAGCATTTAATGCTCTGGCATCATCTTTTGCTTTATGCTTAATCTTCAGTTTAACACTCATTTGATTATCTGAAACTCACTAATAAATCGATTAAACATAGTTAGGAATAGTAATGAGAGATGATATGAGGTATATGGAACATACATGAAGATTTTTTGCAAATCCAGACATGGTGATTTCAAAACAGGGACGCTTTACACTCGAGTTTGTTCAAGAGTGCATGACTCGAGTTTAACATTCTAGGCTCGAGTCACATGATCATCTTTTTTGAAAATAGATTTGAAGTTTTAAGCAAAGATGTTTCTGTAAGATTGAAACTCGAGTTTAAAAAGTTTCACTCAAGTGCATGACTCGAGTTTAGAAGCATAGGCTCGAGTCAATCTTTTCTTTCGAAATGAACTTCAAGATATCATTTTGGAAATGTTTTCAGTTTGCATTCACTCAATTCCTTAAGTGACTAATTCGAGTTTAAGACTTCTTTAATTTGAAAATAAGTTTAAATCCACAAACTCTAATTGGAGTTTTTAAGATTAGGCTCGAGTCACTTTAAGTTCAAAATATTGTGAAAATTCTCGGCCAAACACAAACTCGAGTTAACCATAACTAGCTCGATTTTACTTTAAAATGTATAAGCTTTTAGAAACTCTCGACTAAGCACTAACTCGAGTGTTGCGTTCTAAAACGCTCATAAAGTTAAATTCAAAAATCTTTGAAGGCTCTTTGCCTTGGGTAAACTCGCATTTTGCAACTCCAAATTCGAGTTAACCTTTGACAGTAGGTTACTGGTTAAGTTTGGACAAATTTCAAACATTTTTAACTTAATCATTATCTTCATTTAGTTTACAATTGTTGATTATCATCAAAACACATAGAGGACTAACAGTTGCACCTTAACCCATTTAATTAAGCATAAGGTTTGTTCAATAAGCTTTATACTTTTCCAACTTATTCTTCTATAGGACTGTCAAATTAAATCGCGTTCTTAATTTATATTTAGATTAAGTTACATATAATTTTTCAATTTTTTTTAAATATACATTGCATTTATGTGAATTTCAAAAGTTGATGATTAATTTAGCAATATAGAGTTGGTTTAGTGGTGTAAAGCCTGCTAAATCCCCTTAGGTCTCAAGTTCAAGTCACATAAGAGATACTTGTGTTGGCAGAGACAATTATGAACCTCAAACAGGAAATTGGTTATAATACTATAAAAGTTGATGCTTAATTTTATAGAATTTTATGTTAATGCCGATAATTTATTTTATTAATCATCGATTATTATATTATTTGCAAATCACCTAAAATTTAAGGTATTTCTTTTAATAAAATATATTCTATCAAGGGTAAAGGAGCAATTTTACACATGTGCTTTACCCCAGGAGCGCCTAACACCACGAGCTTTTTTCTAGAGCAAAAGTACACATGTGGTTACGTTTTGGGAGCAAAAATACCACGGGCCGTTAGTTGACCAAACGTTGACCGTTAACTTGGATGGAGTGAACAGTATTGCAGGTGAAATTACCCTTTTGCCCTTATTTTTAGGTGAAATTACCCTTTTACCCTTAGTTTAAAAAAAAAAACTAAAATACCCCACCCCCGGGCGCGGTGGGCCCATCTGCCGCCGCCGGTGGCGACTGGCGACCGGCCACCCCACCGCAAGCGGCCGGCGGTGGGGTGGCCAGTGGTGGGGCCCACCGGCGGGGGGTATTTTCGTTTTTTTTTTTTTAAAACAAGGGCAAAAGGGTACGTAATTTCACCGCGTATCGTTCACTCCATCCAAGTTAACTGGCCAACGTCCTGTCAACTAATGCCTCTTGGTATTTTTGCTCCTAAAACGTAACCACGTGTGTACTTTTGCTCCAGAAAAAAACTCGTGGTACTGGGCGCTCTCGGTGGCAAAGCTCATATGTAAAATTGCTCATTCACCCTTCTATCAAATAACTTGGAGACAACTCGAAATTCAATGGGAGCTCAGTGTCTCCTCCTACAAATTATATACTCCTCCGGTCCTAAATGTAGGATATAGTTTGTAGTGCAAATTATGCTATAAAATATGTCTTATATTTAGGACCAGAGGTAGTATATTTTACAAGAATAAAATAATAAATGTTTTGCTAAAAAACAGAGAATGATAAATGAGGATGAGGATAAATCATATAGTTCAATAAAATAATTAGTTTGATATTAAAAGAATATTTCATTTTATTTACATAATAGGTTGGATGGAAATACAATAAAAAGGAAAGGAAACATATTAAAATCACTAAAATACCCCTAGCATAAATTTATAGTAAAATAAAATTTGTACTATCTAATTTGAAATATCTTATCATATTATTTATTTCAATATTTGATATAATAATATAAAACGCAATCCCTTTTTAATATTTTACGTGCTTTTATGATATAATTTAGATAAAAGTTTAGTTTAAGTCTCCTAATTTTATGTAATTGTTTAATTTTATTCTTCAATTTTATAAGCTATCTTTTCAGTTTTTTAATCCTAAATAATATTATGAATTTTATTAGTAAACAAATATAAAATAATGATGTCTTAAACCAATTATTTTTTATTTTAAAATTAAATTTAATAAGTCAATATTTGAATTGTATCAGTGAAGGACAATTCAATATTTTCACATCCCTCGTACCCAGGATCACTCCATTCCATCCAACATCCATCCTTTTTTTTTTTCTTTTTTAAATGAGAAACAGTAAAAATATAAGGTTATAAATGAAATTGAACTTGAAACTTCCTACTTTACAAAAGAGCTCTTGCACCACTAGACTATATATTTACTTCATCCTACATCTATTTATTAAAAGAAAAGACCATTCTTTGGACTTTTAGAATCTCCATTACTGATGGAATGGAATAGGACAAATAAAAAATGGAAAATTTCATTGAATTGAAGGACGACTAGACAAAATTAATTTAAGTTAAAGATCAAAACATTCTGAAATTTTATTGTAGGACCAAGTATCAAAATAAAAATAAGTTTTGTAAGTAAAAACACAATAATGCCTGTTGTTTTTTTTTTTTAAAGGTGTCATCTTCATCTTGTCGACCAACCATTGGAGCTCTGACACCAATCGATTAGAGCTCCGACCACCAAAACTTAATGTGTTGTTTACCAGTAGATTCTATTTATTCATAAAGAGTTGCATACTTGTTCATAATTCTTTTATTCATTAACAAGTCTGCAACTCTCCATGAACAAGTCTACGACTCTTCATAAACAAGCAGAATCCTCCTATAAACAAGATATTAATTTTTCAATGGTTGGAGCTCCAGTTGTTTTACAACGAAGTTGTGATGGCCAGCTAGCGGCTAGTGATTGGTTGTCAGAGCTCCGACGACAATCAAATTAAACTAAAAATAAATAAAGCAAGGGGCATTAATGTCTTTTTACCTACAAAACTTATTTTCATTTTGGGCTTTGGTCCTAAGTGAAATTTCAGAATGTTTTGGTTCTTGATTGAAATTAATTTTGTCCTATACTCCTTTAATAAAATTTTCCCAATAAAGAATGAGCCAAATTGTGTAAAAGTTGAGTGGAATTAATAAATATATTTAATTAATCGTGTAATAATAAGCGTGGGCAACAAAGATTATTTAACTAATACATATAATTGGATATAACCAGTCTCTCAATTAAGGAGTCGTCATATTCATTCACTGAACAAAGTACAACTTTTTTACCACCGACAATATTTGCTTTATAAGTAACAATGATATTAATTATTCCCTCTGGTCCTATTATAAGACAACATTTTAGAATTATTTTTTGTCCTAATTATAGGACAACTATCTAATTTTTATCAATTTCTTCCTAAAATATCCCTACACACACATACACATATCTATGAGTGTGTACGCCTGTCAATATATATGTGTGTAGATATATATATATATGTGTGTGTATGTATATGTGTATATAGTAAGACCATTATTTCACTTAAAAACCGTGTGGAAATGAAAATTCTAAATCAGAGAGGAATGTGGTAAGGGTTGTTAATTCACTTTTACTTATGTCATTTTAAATTTATATAAGGGCATTTTAGGAAAATGAGTAAAATTAACTAATTTAACTTCTCTTCTTAATCTCTCCAAAATCAGTTAAATATGTCCTATAATTAGGACCGGATGGAGTATTAAATAACTAATCAATCATATATCATCGAACATCCTAATACAACAACATAGCTTTATATGTTACATTAAAGTATTTCTCCATATGTAAGAAAGAAAATATTAGATAGGCATAGGCCCACGTTTGTTTATTATGTTTAACACTCTTAATCTTGTTACTTTAAATAATAATTAAGGAATCTTCCCGTGATTCTACACAAATATAAAGGATATGTCCCGTTTCAATGGAAAGAAAACGAGATATTTTGTGACAAGCATATAAAATGCAAAAGGTGATTATTATTTTAATGGACATAAAAAGGTATTAATAGAAAAATTGATATACCATGGACAATGGAAATAAAAAAATTATTATGAGTAGCCTATAATAAAATGGGTAGTTCAAATGGAGAAAGGTTACTGGAGTTATATGTAATAGGAAAGTACCTAATAAGCTTATTCAATAGAAGTTTAATCGGACTATTATAAGAATACAATGACATTACGCAATTGATGTATTTTAAATTCATTTTATAATTTTAATGATAGATATCATTTATTTATTTCAATAATTTTTATATGACTTGATCATTTTATTTTGAAGGCTAAATTAAATATATTTTCCCGAATTTTATTAAAATTATATATTAAAGTATATAAGTATATATATTCTTGATTTTTAAAACTTAATAAATATGTTATAAATACAGAGTAAATCACACTAAAATCTCTTTAAATTTAAAATATACACTAATGTCTCCTAAAAATAGAAGGGGAGTGTTAGGAATTTCAATAAGCATAAGAGAAATATATGTAGCTTACTTTTATTTTTCACGATTATTTTGTATATGTTGATAATATAAATCATCTCTCTATCATTATGATTTACATTTTATTTCTAGAGTGTTTTGTTCAAATTTTAGAAATAGAACAAAAAAAACTTCAAATTCCAGTAAAAATACGAGGAGGTTTCTATAATATGTTTAATTTAAAATTTAAATACTATATATTATTCATACAAAAAAATACTACATAGTAGTAACAAAAATAATTCTATTTATTTTACCAAAATAATAATAATTCTATTTATATTTATCTAAATATCACTTGTTTCTTATAAATAAGCTGGGAAAATAGGCTCGCAGGTAGTACACTGTGATTCCAGATAGAGGGAAAAAATTATTTGGACTTAATTATAAGGCAAATCACTATTTTGTAAGCCATTAGTTTCCCTTTTTTCTGATATTGCCTCA